>LPNX010804454.1:76253-91914 GCA_001517045.1 Pseudotsuga menziesii
CTGAGCGAGGATAAGGAGTTGGTATGTGAAGATACGTTCATTGATGAACACATTTTCTTAATCTCAACGGCTGACCCATGGTATGGGGATATCATAGTATATCTGCAAACGTAGAAGACCCCTACTCACCTCTCGTGAGATGAACGACGACAATTACGTCACGTCTCCAAGAACTACCTCATAGTGGACAATAATTTGTACCACCGTGGAGTAGATTCCCTTTTACGACGTTGTTTAACTCATGATGAGGCTGAGGTAGTGCTTAATGATTGCCATGGAGGGGCGTGTGGTGGTCATTTATCTGGGCTTTCTACAGCTCAAAATATTTTGAGAGCAGGTTATTTCTGGCCGTCGATCCTCAAGGATTGTATTGAAGCGGTCAAGAGGTGCCACCCTTGCCAGGTGTTTGCACGTAATATGTGCTCAAATCCTGCCTCGTTACACCCTATTATCACCGCCAGTCCCTTCACCAAATGGGGGCTCGATTTTATGGACTGCAACCCAGCTTCGGCTGGGGGGAACCATCATATCATAGTGGCTGTTGATTAATTCATGAAATGGGCTGAGGCAATGCCTACAGTAAAATACGATGGTGAGACAGCCGCTCACTTCGTATTCAACCAAATCATTTCTAGGTTCGGGATTCCGAGAGAGCTTGTCATTGACCATGGCTCACACTTTCAGAACCGTATGATGGAAGAATTGGCATCCAAGTTAGGGTATAAGCAAGAGCACTCCTCTTCTTACTATCCTCAAGTGAATGGGCAGGTTGAAGCAGTGAATAAATCACTTAAGTCCATTCTCCAACGAACCATCACACAAAGCAAGACGAATTGGCATATTATGTTATACCCTGCTTTGTGGGCATATCGAACCGCGGTAAAGACTGCCACTGGTTTTTCTCCATATTAACTTGTGCATGGAGTGGAGTCGATATTGCCGGTTGAATGCGAGATTCCTTCGTTGAATTTAGCCGTGGAAATCTTACCAGACACTTCGCCTTTGGAGGAGCATTTGGTTCACCTTGAGTAACTCGATGAGCAGCGTAGAGATGCCTTGGTGACTCTAGAGGTTAATAAGATTCGCGTAAAGTCCCAATACGATAAGTCTGTCTGTCCGAGAGTGTTTAGTGAGGGAGACTTGGTCCTTTTGTGGGATCAATCGAAAGAACCCTTGGGGGCAGGGAAGTTCAATCCTATGTGGCGTGGTCCTTATGTGGTCAAGCATGTGTTAGAGAAGGGTGCCTACGAGTTAGTGGATTACAAAGGGACAGCCTTGGCGGAGCCTAGAAATGGGCTCTTTCTCAAAAAATACTATGCATGATCTTTAGCCAAGGATTCTTGTTGTATATTATTGTACAGCTTTTTTGCATAGTTAGGTCTTGTTTATCGTGATCGGGTTTGTGATTAGTTTCCATTTCTTGTGGCAGATGTCAATGGAATCTTCCACCTACATAGGATTTGCGGATGGTGCAAGCCGTCACACTCAACACTCAGCCTCAGCTGCTTGGGTGATTTATACTCCTATGGGTCATGTACTGTCTTCAGGAGGTGTATTTCTTTGGCCATCTTCCAACAATGTTGCTGAATATAGTGCCGTTATCGATCTTCTACGGGATGCCATTTCGCATGGTGTTCTTTCTCTTAAGGTACGTCTTGATTCAGAGTTAGTAGTGTCACAGCTCAATGGTTTGTACCATGTTATAGATCCGACATTATTGAGGAGATTCTTACGTGTGAGATTGTTAGAACGACAATTTGAGAACATAACATATATACACATTCCAAGAAATTATAATCAAGTTTCTAAATTATATGCTAACTATGTGTTAGATTGGCATTTGTTTCATTCATTATAAATTAATCATAAACACAATTTTTACACATGTAAATAAATAAACCGATCACCATAAAACTTTTTTATATACATCAAAAATGTGGTAATACATAGTGTCATAATACAAAATTGGGGCTTTGAAAGCCACCATCATATACACGGTAGTACAAAATAGATACACTCCCAGGTGTCTAGTCCTGTGGGGGTGGAAGAGGGTTGTGATCATGATATGTCACCACGGCTCTAGCTAGCCGCCGGAATAACCACACCCATGCGCATGGTACACCCACCACCTGTCTCTGCATAGCCTCAGGCAAGTCCTCGACTTGCACCATGGGAATCCTATGAGTCAGTCGCACGAAGTTGGTATGGATGCTTTGGAGCGTTCACTCTAAATCCACACCGGTGATATCGTCTCCTCTTCCCCTCAGTCTATGACGTGGGAGGCCCTTTGGTCACCATGGTCCCACATCTGCACATGAGTGGTAGATGCCATTATGTATTGTCACCCAAAACCATGTCTTTTTAATTCCATATAATCAAGAAAACACAAAAAAATTAAATACTTCAAAAATTTTAAAAAGAGTAAGGGTCGAGATTCGTTACCTATGTCTCCATATGTTGATCCTGGTTGCAATGGCATGTCCGGATCCCCCCCAAAATCTATCCCTGCATAAGGGTTGTCCTCTATGGCAACAATCTATCGTCGCCACCATGGAAAAAAGTCTGCTGGATAAGGGTTGGCCACCCTACCATCCCCCCCAGTCTGTGCATCGTGTCTTCCCAATGTCATTGGTCCGGATCTCAAACCCCGTGGAGAGGAACATCCACTCTAGGGCTCAATCCTAGAACACGCTCGAAGAAAAACATGCTCAAGATGCTGCTAAACCCGAAGTTCCGTATCCTACCTGCCTTGCACTCACTGAGCTGATTTTTCATGTTGCTCAGTAGTGAAGTGCTCCAGTCATAGATGGTCGGTGTCATACACTCCACCGCATAGAACATCAATGGCCGAGAGGTCTGATGGAGTGATGCTAAGCCTGCTATCCTGCCCAGCATTAGTAGTATGGACTTTAGGCCCAGCACCTGTATAGAATTGGTGGGAACTTGGCTCCCCACCTTCTCAGTCTCTAGGTAGCATTACACAACTATGTACTCATCGATAGTAAGCCCATGACCTGGCCCTCCTCAGGCACGAAGGTTCACCATATCACCTTGTCAAGATAGACTTGTGATAAAGTAGATATCCTACACCTCAATGGTGAGGGACATGCCGTCTATCCGGAAGGACTCTGAGTCTGGATCCCAATAGTCTACCAGCATCTGTAGCAGTCCTGGTTTGGCCCTCAAGCCACCTAGGCACCAAAACTTGTAGATTCCACATCTTCTTAGAGCTTCTTGCGCCATTCTGTCAGCCCTTACTGCTTCCTCTACATAACCATGCTCGCGTTCTCGCCACTCTAGCACCATCCTGCATGAGAAATTGACCAAAATTTCCATTAGATTCATGTAAATCCTTTTGCGCGGCGTCATACGCGGCTGTTTTGAAAACAGCCACGTATGTATGCGGTTTCCAGCCCCTTTTCCATGTATAGCCAGCCCTATACACGGAAAAAGCCTCGATACCTGCGTGGGCCGCAGCACTCATGTAAGATTGGCCTTTAAAAACTCATTTGACCATGAAAACTTGTAAAACTTGTATTGACATGCAAGATGAGAGCATGAGTAAATACCTGGAAGAAACGGTTGTGAATTCCGCCGGTTGGATCTCCTGGAATTTGCAGTTGAAAATCTGAGCTCCAATGGGTGAAAGTTTCAAATGATTTCTATTTTTTACTATTTATAGAAAACTTTTACCCCCTTTCCTATAGTTTTGACCATTTCTAACCATTTTGGACCATTTCTGACCTAATCTGTGGTGTAGAAGACCGTTTTCAGCGCCGTTTCAGCCTTTGGATTGACCCGTTCGTACTGATCTCAGGCATAACGTCTACACTGGAATATAGGTTAGGCTCACCACCATTTGCATTTTTCATGACCTTATGACTATGTCACTATATCCTTAGGTACGAACCCACTCTATTATGTCACGGAACCTTCTTGCTGCTATAAAAGTGGCATGATATGAGTGGTAGAGCCTCAACTTACATGGGTACCCTAGTTAGCACCTTATTTTCATTTGGTTCCCATGTCGATGTTTCCCCCTTTAGGGTGTGGGAGTTCGTTGTATAGTATTGCCATGACATTTAGCAAGAGCCTCATACTCCTCTTGATCTCATGCTGGCCATGATCCCTCGAACTCCCTTGTATCAAGTTGTGGATGCATTATCATAAGCTTTGCCTGTCTTATTGAGCTTTATGACGGCTCCCCTGACATTGCGTTTCAGCCATATAGCCCGAGCTTGTCTCATGTCTAGCCATGCAGATCCCTTTTTTATATATATCCTTCGCAGCTTGATTCCCTTTTTACCAGGAGGGAATTTTCCCCCGAGTGTCAATATCCTACACATGTATCCTTGCATTGAGCATAGGTATGTTCCACTGCTTGGAACTAGTTTGTTTTCCCTCATGACACTCATCTCCTCCTAGTTTGTAACTATAAAGCTAGTTTATTCTTTTTTCAAGCTTTTCAAATAACTAAAAAAGACAAAAAAAAATAAAAAAACCAAAAAGCCGGACAAGAAAAGATATTATCTTTGGCAGCTATCGAGTCGTGTCACCTTCGAATAGAGCACTGTATATCACATCTATTGGTTGGGCTATAGTTTGACTTTAGGAGCTGTACTCATTTATCTGAGTTTTATCTCCACCGACTGGTTATGCTTCCAGTCCCTAGGGAGCCTCTATTGATGCCTCCTACATCATAGAGATGTCCTAGTTTGTATATCGATTCCATGATGCCTTCATTCAGTCACCATACACCATTATTCTCTTGTTCGAAGGAAGTTGAAACCTGAGTCAGCCATTCCTCAGTTATCTTGACTTTGCATGTCGGCCATTCCTTGTACAGTTACTGGTTCATGCACCTTATGATTGAGTCCTTCCACATTATACAGCCTTGCTGAGTACCTCGTGTTGGATGATGGGGGATGCCCTAATGCCCTCCTTCCAGTGGATTTCATCCCCTCGACTTTAGATCATTTATTCTGGGATTGGAGTCTAGAGTCATTTTTGAGTGCCTTGAGACTTGCAGTCATCAGTGGCAGGTTCTCTCGCCATCAACAGTTTTGGGAATACATCAACGTCCCCTGATAGATGGATTCTCTCAAGTGTTCGACCTCAACACATTTATTCACACTTGTTAGTTTGCACTCTAGTACCTTGATTCCCATTTTCATTATTGGTGGGTGATCTCGCATCTGTTAACGGTATACATCAATGACCGGTAATCAGACGATGGACTACTATGTTCGACCTCGACACCTCTATTCGCATAGTAGGACATGTACTCCTAGCGGTGTGTGTAGAAGACCTTCCAGGTTGGTGGCATCCACTATATGCTACCTCCTTGATTGTGCCAGTGTTCATGAGATTTCAGCTCTCGTGACTTGTTCCAGTATGTGTCAGACATTTCCAGCCACTATGGAGATCTTGATCTGTTATATATCTTTAGCCTTTGTGGAGATCATGGTCCTTTGTATATATTCATCATGGAGATTCTGATCTATGTATATTGTACGTGGTGATGACCACATATGTGTTATCATGTTTCATGCCTATTCATGGCCATTGTACTCTTATGTATCCGGGACTGCTCTATGTATTTGCAGTTATATGTAGAGTTGTATTATGGTATTATGCTGATTGGGTGGCTGGTCTTCCATTTGGGTACCTTCATCACTTCACTTCTGGGATGGATTTATAATGTATTTCGGCCATCGTATAACCCCTCTGATCTCATACATTAGGGGGCATCTGTTATAGTGGATTTCACCACAGTAGGTGAATCACACATTGTATGGCCTTCCCCTGTCCCGCTGCAGACTCATTAGCCCCTATGGACCACTTTTTGTCTTTTGATGTATCCTTAACCATCCATAAAAACATAAGAAAAGTGATATACGCAGCTTTTTCCCCGATAACCGCGTACATAAGCAGATATTCCCACTATAGTCACGTACATCAGGATGTGTACATAATCCAAAAACTTTTGGAGCATTCCTTGACTTGGATCCGACCCATATGACTCCTGGCCTTCCATATGCCTTGGGATCGCATGGATTTGACCTTTCAGTATCCATTTGAAAAGCTATATAAGGAACCCTTGAGACATTGAAAGAATAAGAGAGAATTGAGAGTAACGAAACTATAGTCCATTGTTGCCAGAACTTATGCTTGAGTCTGCATCCCTTTGTCCCTTGGAGCACTATTGTGTTCTTCCCAATATTGCCTTTTTCTAGTAAGCTTGCTATCGAAGTGATGGAGGATTGAGGTGGTGGAGGACCAAGTGGGGGATTCAGTTTCTCTGGTTCGCAGATGTGCCGTCAGAGGTTGTCACTTGTAATCTCTGATTCATCTTAATAGAAATATCTTTTCCTGTCCAGTAATGTGTATTTGAATGAATATTGTATCCATCGAAATATGTCAAATGCTTTTACATTATTGATTATATATATGCTAGAATATATCTAACACCATGAAATATAGTATGCTTGTATTGTTTACTTGTTATTGAGGACGTGCTATAACAATTAAAGCTGAAGATTGGAAAGCTCAACGGGGATCTACTTCAACCGTCTGGAATAAGGTACGAGGTTCGATCCTTTAGTGTTAGATATTTTATTTCTATTGCATATTGGTTAAGATTGATTTCTAGAGTCTAGCTATCTGTTGTGGTACCCCAAGCCATAGGAATTTCTCTTCGTAACAATAGGGTTGAAACTTGTCATCTTATATGATGATTTGGTACCATATAAGATGCTTTGTACCTTACAAGGCAAGTTTTCCGATCACTTGCTGGCTCAACTTATCATTTTGTTGAGTCAGTTCTTAGCACTTTTCTTTGGCCCTTTCTCTACCCTGTTTCTCTTTTACTCTTTCCTTTTCCAATTCTTCGACCTGTTGCTTCAGTTTAAAGACCTCGGTATCTTTTAGGCCTATCTGGGACATTGCTTTGGAGAGGGAGCTGGTGTCTACTTCTCCAGTCATATCTATGGACTGAATTCCCTTCTCTGTGTTCCTGCTCTGAAGCTCACTTTCCTTTGTTTTTAGTCTAGCTTTTAACTTCACTTCGCTATTCCTTAGAAGCTAGATATTTGTTTCCCATTGCCTCCCCTTTTCCTTGATCTTTAGTAGCTTATCCTTGCAATTAGTAAGCTCGAAATTTAATGCCTCTTTCTCCCTTTTGAAGTCGGCCAGTTCATCTGCTTGAGCAAGATGGGTTTTGGGGATTCTTAACTTCTTTTTCAAAGTCTGTATCTCTTTATCTCTATCATTGAGCATTTTCTGGACCAAACTCCCTTTCTACATAGATCCCTCCATCTGTATAGCTTCCTTCTGTAAGTTGTTGATTTGGTATTTTATTGCTTTAATCTCCACTTTCGACTTTCTTAAAAGATTCGAAGATTTTGCTTTACTCTCCTCTGACTTGGACAGCTGTATGGTAGCTTTAAGCAGTCTAGTATTCAATATATCTCTAGTCACTTTGTTTAGGTGTATGATGTCGGAAGTTGGAACCTTTGAGAGGCTTACATTGACCTCAGACACCTTGTTTTCCATTGCTAAGGCTAAGTTGAGGGTATCAGTGGCATGATCCCTTACAATTTTTAGTGCCACATTGAGCTAAGGCAACAGCGAGGCTTCATGGTATAGTTCGGTTGTCTCCTCAAAGGTTTTTTCATCCCTTTCTTGGTAAGACCTCAACCATTCCTCTTTGGACGCATGCTTGTTCGGAGTCTATATGTCGAATACATACTCTTTTTTTTGCAATTTGGTTGCCTCAGGCTCTGCCTGTTGCTATACCTTTACTAAATTCTTCTTCTTTGCCTAGCCATTTTTAGCCTGCACCAATTGCTATCTAGGTTCCACTTTTTGTTTCTTGGGCATGTTGGAAGACTAGGGGCAACACATCCCTGCTTCTGATTGTGTATGATCCTAATTTCCAAGGAAAAATCAAATTTGAACTCTTCTTGAAGTTCAAGAAGTGTTCCTCTTTGACCACAAGGTTTTGTTGGATCAACTCTAGGAAGAAAACCCCATGGGTTAAGAAAGCTGGCAGGATGTAGGGAAGATGTACGAAGCCATATAGCCTTATGGTTGTTCCAAATTCTGAGAGGAACCAGTACCCTATCTTGTTGATTTTTGACTACTGCAGCATCTGCCTCATTTTAGGCAACACCCTAGGCATCCTATCTTGAAAGAAGAATTCATATATTTTGGCCATCAACTGGTTCATGAATTTACAGTAATCAGTGGCCATTTTAGTAGTGATCTCCAATTCTGGTACTTGCAAATCTTCCTCATTATAGGCTATGAACATCCTTAGAAAAAAGGACTGGAACCTAAACGTTCTGGCATCGTGGAAGTTCACTAACTGAGAACAGATGTTCTCAGCTAAGAACTCATCAAACTTAAGGAAACAAGACTGATCTGACTATTCAAGCAATTCAGGTTCGGCCGGGCAAGTATCTAAAATGAATAAAAGACTCAAGAACGACTCTAGGATGTATGCGTCGGTATCTAGACCTAGGAACTGACTGGACACAGATATACACCACTGATTTTGTTCATTGAACTGGCTGAGGTCAATAGGGTAAGATAGGTCAATGGGTTCACCATCAGGTTTAGAACAATTCTTCAGGAAGGCTTCTTTACTTTCATCAGTGGACTCTCTAAAACAGCGTATAATGTCTTCTTCTTGACAGTCTTGGGATATATGGATGAATTCATCAGGGATATCCAGGGTTTTGTGGATGACAGAGGCTTGAACCAAGTAGAGGATTTTAGACTTAGACTTATTCATAATAACTCCTTCACTTATAGAGAAAATGTCTATGCACCACTCCACAAATTCAGGGCATTGGGGGGTTTGGTTGACAGGGAGAAAATGAAAGAAAGACTTAAAAACACCATAGGTATCTATACCCCAGTTCTTACGATCTTCCAGTTTTCCCATGGTAGTTTCGATAGTTTCTCCCATTAGGATGGTATCAAAAACCTCAGCGTTTGTATCTAATAGGTTTTCTTCCATTCTACGACCTGTTGCCTCAGGTTCTATATCATCTCTCACCCCCACCACCTCCATTGATTCAAGTTTCAAATAATACTGAGGGAGTATCACGGGCCTACCTTGTTCTGTAGCACAGTCCCCTGGCTGGTCCAGGATGGTGCTCTAGATGTGGCTTGGATATTTGATAGCTTCGAGGTTTCAGAAAAAACAAATCTTTGCAATTTTGTGTGGGCCTCTTTATATCTTTTTACACAATATAACTTTTGCGCACTCCCGGGTGGCTCACACCGTAGATTTACCCTTCGTGATATCAAACCATAGATCTATGGGGTTCTCATTGCCACACCTATCCTTACCTCGTGAGTATTCATCTTGACCATTGATCGAGATCGAATTCCTTCACGATCGTCAATCTGAGTAGACCCCACCCCTCTTTGCATAGTGAGGTTTTGTTTCCACCCGTGCTACTCTAGATTGCAAAATGAATTATAGCTATTGATCTTCCTTTTGCCACACAAGCACCGTCAATCAAAATGGCCCGTACCGCTTTTCACACTCCACATTTGCATCTTCTTCCTTGTAAGTTTGGGATGCAAAATGGCTCTCAGCCACAGATCTCCTTTGGCTCCAATCTTGATCGTTGGATGCATCTGAGGTTTAAACTATTTTGTAAGTATAAAAAGTGGCTTTCGGTCAGGTAGGTTCTCCATGCAAAATGGCTTGACGTTGTTGATTTTCCCTTCGATCATCTTCAGCCTTCAATCGAGACTCCTCTTTAATGCCTCCAACACATCCAACGTTTCCTCTTAGCTCTGCTTCCCCGATCAACAGACTATCTCACTGCTGAGTGTTAGCCTACGTATGCCATCAACTCCTTCCACTGCCTTCTCGACACTTCTCGACGGGGTCGAAGAAAGCGAGGAACACTCATACCCAAATTTTAATTGAGTGTTAACAGGATGATTAGATAGTGTACGACCTAATCAAAGATCATTTTTCCAACCTTCGAATGATGCTAGAAAGGTGTCAACAAAATTAGATCACCCCTAAACTCCAAAAAGTGCATTTTCTGCACCCCATTCGGCATACAGTTAGGTCATATTGTGTGCAAGCAAGGGTTATAGGTCGACCGTACAAACATAGCTCTCATCTTGAGTTTTCCCCCATCGACCAATGTGAATATGCTTAGGGGAATTTTTGGGCACACGGGATATTATCACAAATTTATCAGAGGCTACGCTATTATCGCTACCCCTAGGAAGAAATTATTGAAAAAATATGTGGTATTTGAATGGATTTTAGAGTGTCAAAGTAGCTTCGACATGCTAAAGTCCAAGATGGTTGCAGAACCAATACTTGTATTCCTAGATTGGAACAAGGAGTTCCATGTTCATGTTGATGCATCTTCTCTTACGCTAGGAGTACTGCTTGCGCAACTAGGTGATGGCGACTTAGATCACCCTATTTATTTTGTGAGTCGAAAGTTATCATTTGTAGAGAATAATTATACAACCACGGAGCATGAGGGGCTAGCAATGGTTTATGCACTGCAGAAATTTAGGAATTATCTTCTAGGAGGTCACTTTAAGATGTTTACTGACCATTCAGATTTGAATTATCTGGTCAATAATCCTATGTTGGGGGGGAAGATATGCAGATAGATACTCCTCTTTTAGGAATTTGGTTTTGAGATCATCATGAAGCTAGGTCTCTTGAATGTTGGCCCTGATCATTTGTCCAGAATCAAGACGGGTGAAGAACCTACTAACATTGAAGATGGACTGCCTGATGCACAGTTGTTTCCAGTTGAAATGGAAGATGACCATTATGCTCAGATAATATAGTTCTTAGAGAGAGGAGTCACACCAAAATAACTTTCCATGAGTCAAAAGAAGTAGTTGGTGGTTAAAGCTTCTTACTTCCAGTTGATTGTCGAACACTTGTATAAGATGGGACATGATGAAATTTTGCGGCGATGTGTCCTCCCGCATGAACAAGAGAATATTTTGGAAGAAGCACATGATGGCATAATTGGGGGACACTATGGAGGATGGGCTACCGCGTAGAAGGTTCTTCACGTAGGGATTTGGTGACCCACTCTTCATAATGATGTGACAAGTTATGCGCAGAGCTGTGATGTCTATCAACACATTGTGAAACCATTGTGATGGGATGAGATGCCACTCGTACCCCAAGTAACTTTGCAACCTTTTGATAAATGGGCAGTAGACTTTGTGGGTCCAATCAACCCACCTGGGAAAAGAACTGGTGCACACTACATAATCATTGTGACAGACTATCTGACATGATGGGCATAGGTTGCATGAGTTGTGGACTATACTGCTACAACGACAGCCAGATTTCTATTTGAGAATATTGTGACGCAGTTTGGGTGCCCAAGAAAATTTATGAGTGACCAGGGTAGTCATTTTATCAACCGCACAGTAAGAGTGTTGACAGAAGAATTCCAAGTTTAGCACAAGAAAAGTACACCATACCATCCGTACGTGAATGGAACTATGGAGGCATTCTACAAAATATTGGAGCACACACTGTTATAGCTGATTTTACCACTCCAGGTGAATCACACTTTGTATGGCCTTCCCCTGTCCCTCTACAGACTCCTTAGACCCCTTCGACCATTTTTTGTCCTTTGATGTTTCCTTGACCATCCCTAAAAACATGTGAAAAATGATACACACGACTTTTAAACCCTTAATCGCGTATATACGCGGGTTTGACCACTAAAACCGCATACATTGGTTTGTGTACAAAATCCAAATACTTTTGGAGTTTTCCTTGACATGGATTCGACTCACTTGACTCCTGGCCTTCTCTATGCCTTGAGATCGCTCGGATTTGACCTTTCATTACCCCTTTGAAAATCTATATAAGGAACTCTATGGTACATTGAAGGCATATGAGAAAATTGAGAGCAAAGAAACTATAGTCCATTGTTGCTGGAACTTATGCTTGAGTCTTCATCCCTTTGTCCCTTGGAGCACTTTTGTGTTCTTCCCAAGCTTGCCTTTTTCTTGTGAGCTTGCTATCGAGAGATGGAGGATTGCGGTGGTGGAGGCCCAAGTGGGGGATTCAGTTTCTCCAATTCGCAGACGTGCCGACAAAGGTTGTATCTATTATAATCTCTTTATATTAATAGAAATATCTTTTCTTGTCCAATAATGTGTGTTTGAATGAATATTTTATCCATGGGATGATTTCAAATGCTTATACATTGTTGATTATATATGCTAGAATAGATCTAACACCATGATATATAGTATGCTGGTATTGTTTACTTGTTGTTGAGGAAGTAATTTATCAATTCGAGCTGAAGTTGGAAAGCTCAACGGGGATCTACTTCAACCATCCGGAATAAGGTATGAGTTCTGATCCTTTAGTGTTAGACATTTACTTCCTATTGCATATTGGAAAGGATTGATTTCTGGAGTCAATTTGTTTGTTGTGGTACCCCAAGCCATAGGAATTTCTCTCCATAACAGAATTGGCGACTCCGCTTGGGATGTTCCTTTTTTTTATTGGGGGTTTGCGGGCACAATGGGCTTGATATTATTGACTTGCTCTTTGTTTCTCCTTGTTTCTGTGTTGTATTTTATAGGATGTTCATCCATTGACACTCCCCTTTATTGGTTTGACTGTTGGCCTGCTTTTTACCACTTCCTTCTCTGTATACGTAGGTTTTTGGCCAAAATTCACATACATACGCATATTTTTGGCCAAAAGTCACGTATACATGTAGGTTTTTAGCTAAAAGTCACGTATACATGTAGATTTTTGGCCAAAATCCATGTATACATGCAGGTTTTTGGCCAAAAGTCACGTATATACGTAGTTGTTCTTTAAACAGTCACGTACATCCTCCCTTTTGGTGAGTTTGATGTTGTGGGATGTTGTTGGGTGGGTTGTGAGTGTGGTTGGGTCCTCCTTGGGTCTGATGTTGTCTGTTGGATGCTTCTTTTGTGGCTAGAGACCGCTTTTTCATTGATTTTTCTTTGAAAGTAGTTTTAGTCATTTTCCCTTTTTGTTTTTCCATTAGTGCATTACTCTTTTTGTCTCGATGTCTTGCTGGGCTTGTGTTTTATACTTGATGCAGAGACTGAGAGTTTGAGATGACTTTTATTACATTTTTCATGCTTTTATATTGAAAAATACAAAGTAGTTGCACTCTCAGTTGCATCTTAGATATGGATTTGAGGAGGTACTTGCACTGGATTGCTTGGATGAGAGTTGTGTTTAGGCTTTCATATAGAAAGGATTGCATTGGCATTCGGAAAGGAATATATATTTATTAATCTCATGTAGTGGCATACCCTATTTTTCATTTGACAAAGATTGCACTTAGCATTGTTTGTTATGGTGTGCATATTTATTTCACTGCTGAGTCATAACTTCATTAGTTGCACGACCATTTCCCTTTGAGTAATTATAGCCAATTAAAATCAACGCTTAATTAAAATGAACTACACTCTTTTATTTTATAGGGTGCACCAACAAGATTAGGATTTAGGGTCTTGGAATAGTTCATTGTGATTAAATTCTCCAATACCACTAAACAACAACATGTATGTGTCTATCCAGGTGAGTGTATGAAATCCTTGGTATAAACAGTGTTTGTCAGGATCCTCCTCTCAAAAGGGAGTTAAGCACAAGGCAGTGTGAGCGGTTATTGATTGGGATGACCCCTAGTAATAACTGAGTAGCACCGGAGATATTTCCATGATTGTATTCATATTTGGGGGCTCTTTCGAGAGTTTAGGGATTTTCTACCTTGCCCATATGGTTAACCTCCTACGACTGTCCGCCTGAGAATTGATTATATTGAGGTGACCTTAGTGGCCTTACCTAGGATATCAAGGGGTTACTTTATAGGGGTTATTCTGCAAGTGTCCTAGCCAGTTTAGGGTCAGATAGCACAATCTCTTTATGTGTTGAAGCCGAGGGCCACTATAATTGGTTACGTACCTCCGCTTGTAGTGTATGGGAGTTTCGAGCCTCTCTTAGGAAAGACATACCTGCTGCATTCGGGAGCTCACATATCCTCCCCTTGTTTTGCTTATATTTTGGTTGTAGATTTTCTTAGGAGTGTGCTCTTTGTGTGCTAGTTGCCCTTTGGGACTGCGGTTACTTGAGTATAGTTATGCTCTCTTGAGTTTGGGTCCTTTCATTTTTGGCATGTTTGGTATCCTATCACCCATCCTTGGTCCTAGTACAGACCCTGGTGTCAGACTTGGGGGCATCACAGCCCCTTTCCGTGCTCATAGATTTGGGAATGGTCATATTCCGCCCTCTACTCCATTTTTGGAGGATGTTGACTCCATTCTCTTGGTCTTTACACCGGTGGTCACCCTCATGGGGGTGGTAGTGGATGCATGAATGTTGGGTCTACACCTTACTTTACTTTTTATGTCCCATTGTTCACCACAATGTTTCCTTTGAGTGCTATTGTCATGATCATTCCTCCCTGTATCCTATACCTGGATTCTTTATTGACTATTTTGGGTTGTTTTGGACTAATATAGTTGTCATGTAGGGTCCAGTTTTTCTACAATCTCTCCGAGGTTTTGACCTGTTCATTTCTATCACATGTATCATGTCTAAACTGGCATATAGGTTAGGATTTCACATTCACTTGCATTTTGCATGACCTTATGACTGTTTCATTTTAAACTTAGGTACAAACCCATTCTATTATTTCATGGAACCTTCTTGTTGTTGTTAGAAGTGATATTATGTGAATGGTAGATCTTTCCTATACATGGGTGTCCTATTTAGCTCCGTTTTGCATTTGGTACCCATGCTGTGAGTCCTCTCTTAGGTCTGGGGGTCCATTTTAGTCTCGCCATGTCCTTGAGCAAGAGCTTCATACTCCTCTTGAAATTTATGCTGGCCATTCCCCCGAGACTCCCTTATGTCAAGTTGTAATTGCATTATCATGAGCTTTGCCTGCCTTATTGAGCTTTATGCCGACTTCCATGACATTGCGTTTCAGCCATATAGCCCGAGCTTGTCTCATGTCTAGCCATGCAGAGCCATTTTTTATATCCTTTGTATCTTAATTCCCTTTTTACCAGGAGGGGATTTTCCCTCGAGTGTCGATATCCTACACATGTATCCTTGCATTGAGCATAGGTATGTTCCACTACTTGGAATTAGTTTGTTTTCCCTTATGACACTCATCTCCTCCTAGTCTATAACTATAAAGCAATTTTATTCTTTTTCAAGATTTTTAAATATTTGAAAAAGTCCAAAAAAATAAAAAAACCAAAAATTCGGACAAGGAAAGATGTTATCTTTGGCAGTTGTCGAGTCATGTCACCTTCGAACAGAGAACTGTATATCACATCCATTGGTTGGGTTTATAGTTTGAATTTACGAGCTATACTCATTTATCTGAGTTTATCTCCATTGACTAGTTAAGCTTCCAGTCCCCATGGAGCCTCTGTCGATGCCTCCTATGTCGCAGAGATGTCCCAGTTTGTATATCGAGTCTATGATGCCTTTATTCAGTCACCATAAGCCGTTATGCTCTTGTTCAAAGGAAGTTGAAGCCTGAGTCGGCCATTCCTCAGTTATCTTGACTTTGCATGTCGGCCATTCCTGGTACAGTTACTGGTTCGTGCACCTTATGATCGAGTC
>LPNX010804454.1:119624-135130 GCA_001517045.1 Pseudotsuga menziesii
ACCAAGTTTATAGAGATGAAGGGAATAGTAGGAGATTTGGGAGTCATGAGGATACCTTTGAAAGAGGATGCTAGGCCAGTTAAGCAGCGTCCATATAGATTAAATCCTTGTTATAAAGAAAAAGTTAAGGATGAGATTGATAATATGCTAGCAGCAGGCATCATTGAGCCAGTAGAAGAGAGCGAATGGGTTAGTCCCATGGTTGTGTAGGAAAATAAAACTAAAGGAGAAATCAGGATTTGTGTCGATTTGTGCAAACTCAGCGACGCATCACTTCATGACCCATTTCTGACACCTTTTACTGATGAAGTTTTAGACAATGTGGGAGGACAGGAGATCTACTCATTCATCGATGGCTTTTCAGGCTATCACCAGATAAGAATCCATCTAGAGGATCGACATAAGACCACCTTTGCGACAGAATGGGGCTCATTCCAGTATACGGTAATGCCCTTTGGTCTTAAAAATGCACCAGCTATTTTTTCTAGAGTAGTAGTTGCTCTCTTTAAGGAATACATCCATAAATTCCTAGAAGTCTATTTTGATGATCAGACTGTATTTGGATTAATCAAAATGCATATAGGATATTTAAGGCTCATGTTAGAGAAATGTAGGCAATATGATATTTCTCTTAACTTGAAGAAATGTATATTCTGTGCACCATTTGGTATTTTGTTGGATCATATTGTTTGCAGACAAGGTTTGATGGTAGATCCTGCAAAGATTGCCATCATTGTAAATCTTCCAGCACCCAACTCAGTCAAGCAATTGAGGACAATGCTTGGTCATACAGGGTATTATAGAAAATTCATCAAGGGCTATGCAAAGATCACAGCACCTATGGAAAAGCTGTTAAAGAAAGAAGTGAAATTCCTATGGAATGAGGAATGCCAACAAAGTTTAGACACTCTTAAAGAGAAGATGGTTACAACACCCATCTTAGTATTTCTAGATTGGAACAAACCATTTCATGTACATGTGGATGCATCTGGCATCATACTAGGGATTGTCTTAACATAGCCAGGAGAAGGGGGTATCAATCATCCTATCACGTACTCAAGCAGAAAGTTATCTACCGCAGAAAAGAACTACACCACTATAGAAAGAGAAGGATTAGATATGGTGTATGCTCTACAGAAGTTCAGGCACTACCTATTGGGTTCCCCATTCAACATGTTCACTGACCATTCTGCTTTAAATTATTTGGTCAATAAGCCAGTGTTAGGGGGAAGGATCTGCAGATGGTTACTCCTATTTCAAGAGTATGATTTTGAAATTATTGTAAAACCAAGGAGATTGAATGCAGGACCTGTTCATCTGTCACGGATAAACTCAGGAGAAGAACCAAGTAATCTAGAGGATAATTTTCCAGATGCGCAATTGTTTTCAATCCAGGTCGCAGATGAGTATTACATAGAAATTATTCACTTTCTCACTACAGGGTGGGCTCCAATTGAGTTTACTAAGCAGCAAAAGAAACAGTTATTTGTTAAAGCAGTAGATTTCACTTTGATCGCAGGACATTTATATAAGTTAGGTCCAGATGAAATCCTGCGCAAATGCATTATGTCACATGAGAAAGAGGCCATTATCAGAGAAGCACATTCAGGTACCACAGGATGTCATTTCACAGGAAAGCCGACTGCTTAGAAAATTCTACCTGCAGGATTATGGTGGCCTACTTTACATAAAGACACTAAGGATTTTTGCAGATGCTGTGATATCTGCCAGAGGGTAGGAAAACCTTCGAGGAGAGATGAAATGCCATTGTGACCATATATTACGCTACGCGCATTTGACAAGTGGGATATAGATTTCGTGGGTCCTATCAACCCACCAAGGAAATGAAATGGTGCGAGATACATAATCACAGGAACAGAATACCTCACTAGGTGGGCAGAGGCCAAAGCAGTAAGGAATATTTATGCTGCTACAGCTGGACAGTTCATTTTTGAAAACATCATAAGTATATTTGGATGACCAGCAATTTTGATGAGTGATCAAGGAACACACTTTCTGAATCGCACTATCGAGGCCTTGACGGAGGAATTTCAGATACAACATCATAAGAGCACTCCCTACCACCCACAAGATAATGGTATGGTGGAGACTTTTAACAAGATTCTAGAAAATGCTCTTACTAAGATCTATAACAATCAAAGAGATAATTGGGACCTCAAGGTTAATACTATGCTATGGGCTTATAGGACTACATGCAAGAAACTCACAGGACACACACCTTTCATCTTGGTGTATGGACAAGAGGTTGTTATGCCTATGGAATATGTTATTCCCATTTTAAGAATTGCTCAAATTATCGAGATGGCTGATACAGATATGATGAATGAAATATTAGCGCAGCTGCTTGCCTTAGAAGAAGACAGATTCATCGCAGGATTTCATCAAAAAGTGCAGAAGGCACGAGAAAAATCTTCGCATGACAGGAACATCAAGAGCAAGATTTTTCAGACAGGATACCTAGTGCTCCTTTATGACAGTAAGTTTGTTAAGTTTCCAGGGAAGTTCAAGACACATTGGTTGGGGCCATATAAGATTCAGCAAGTCACATAAGGAGGTGTCGTTTAGCTCAGTAAACTGAATGGGGAACTTGTTCCTACTTTGATTAATGGCAGTCGGCTTAAGCTTTATAGTGATATCCACTCCACCTCCCAACCCTAACTTGGAGAACTAAGTGGTGCAAATGTCCAGTGTAGTTGAAAGGAGGCATTGCGTCCATAACTAGTCTACACCAGGTGAAAAAAGTTCTAAGTAGGAGTAATCGCAGCAGGAAAGTTTATTTTGCACAAGTCATAGGATGATTGTGGAGTTTTTGAACATTGCATAGTTTCACGCCAACTTTTTGGTCTAGGACGATGCAGTGTGACATCACAACGAGGCAATGTTCCCCGTGCTGTGAAGATGCTTTTGAAAGGGAAAGAGGGCCAGTCACTTCGCTTTCTGACAAGCAATTAATGTAGATATGACAGGCATACATTGCCCTAGATTTGGAAATAGTACAATGATTGTCCTAGATTTGGTAAATCTTGGTCGAGACCGCAGCTTGAGCACAATTTTCGAGGGAAATTTGAACGGGTTTTTAGCAATTAATGAGGAGCGGGGCGGGGGGTATTGTCTTGTCCATGCAATAAATGGCGTCAACGGGTCAATCCTAAGTGACCGTTGCTTCATAGATTACCTCCTTCATTACAAATACACAGATCATTCAAATATAAGGGTTACTTTTGCGATTTCTGAGAGTTATAGAGTAATTTGTAGAGTTTTCCCTGTGCAGAGATACTCCAGTTACAGAGTGCTAGTTTCCTCATTTTCGCAACCATTTCCAGTCCAAAGTATCATACCAAGCAGTTTATGTTCGAGAAGGAACCTTTAGAAGATGTCGTGCGATGATTCAAGCGTGGTGGCCTCAACTTTGCTATGACGATGCCCCCCAAGATTGTGAAATTAGGTGCAACACAGGTCAGGCAGACGCTAACGACGAAGGTTCAAGCTCAGATAGTCAAAGAGTCCAGCTCAGATCACGAAGAAGAATTTCATGTGGAAATAGTATACATTTCACCATGAGTTGAGGACACACCAAACCTAACCATTCCCAAGGGTGCTAAGTTTCCTATTCTGCTACTACTGATTGATCTTCGCGTAAAGGAAGATGGAGAACTGTTAGGATATGTCCCTGCTCTCAAATTTATAGACTATAACCTTGGAGATACTGATACATATCCTCAGTTTCAATCGGATCAGTATCTTATGGTTCAGAGGAACCCGAGGACCGGAGCAGATGATTTTGTTCCTATAGAACATGTCCAAATTCTTGAGTAATCAGGCTTGCTCAATTTGTTGAGAATACCACATTTCGGATGAGGTATAGAGTTTAATGCCGTGGTGTGTGTGCTACTTTACTGTGTACATGGAGGTTACCTCTGGCTGGGTAACAGGGTTGATCTGAATGTCGATTTGATACACCACATCACTAGGCTGTTCAATAGCGGTAAGGACCCTCAGACACATTAGCATGGAAAAGCAAGGATACTAAGCTACCAGCACTTCTAGTTAACAAGTATAAGCTATAGAGAGGAGGTCGGGCTTATGACCTCACAGCCTTAGAAGATGATACACTCAGATTTACAGCCAGTTTGCTTTCAGGCATACTGTCAACTAAATTTTTTCCAAAAGAAGTCACAGGAGTAGTAATTCACCTTGCCGTGCAGGTGGCAGAAGGTGAACAATTTAATTGGTGTTTGTTTTTATTAAATATTTTTCTTGTAGATTGTTTAGTAGTGCAGTACGATCCAAACCACCCCTTCCACTTCTCATGGATTCTTATATTATGTGCATTTTTTGGGTGGAGAGAGCCGACCCATACCCAGTTTCTACAGCTACGAGGCGGAGAGTGCAGAGGCGCACGATATGAAAACTTATGGGAAAGCAACAGTCCAGCCAAGAAAAAGATCAATATGATAGTATTCTATGAATACTATAAGCTATTGAAGCGATTCATCCATGAGACACCGCGGATCAACACAGAGGTTGTTGACATGTATTACAATCAGCTTGATTTCATTGCGGACATGCATACAATCTATCTCAGGCCAAAAGGGTTTAGAAAGGATGACTAGGCTATTGGATTGTTTAGAATGACAGCGTAGGATGTAGAATATGTCATAAAATACTTTGATGAAGAGTGGAAGAAGTCATTAGAAGATGCCACAGTAGGAAATGTACCAACAGATACCGCACCGATAGATCCATTAGACAAAGGAAAAGGTAAGGTGGGTTTCAAGAGGAAAGATGCAGTAGAAGTGCCACCAGTGGCACAAAAGAAGAAAAAATTCAAAGTCTCAATGCCCACTATAGAGACCACAGTAACAGAAGATGAGTATTATATCATCGTAGTGAGAGTGTAGGAGAAGATGTGGGACTCATTTCAGGCGATGCAGACATTGCAGGACAAGCTGCAGGGCACGATAGATAAGAAGCTTCTGGAGTTGAAAGCACTAAATGAGAAGACTTCCATGATGCAGATTTAGCCAGTCAAGGTGATAGTAGGAGAAATCTCAACACCATCGATTTCCCGGGAAGAAGTCTTTGCAAAGGAGCGCACCAATACAGTTCTGATACCGCCAGGAAGCATCTGATTCCCTATTTCGATGATTGATGTGCAGATACAGGTTAGACAACTTGTCGAAGTTAATCTGGCACAATTCCCCATTGATCAACTACATATGATCCAGCAGCGGATAGCTGCAGAGCTCAGGGATAGAGAGCTTATGACTTATAAACAGAACATTCAGCTGATACAACAGAATGCAGAGCTTACCGCAGGATTTCAGACAAAGGCGGTGAAGTTAAGACTATATGAGAACAAGATCTAAGTGAGGTCCTGCAGAACATCGCATTAGAGTTACCCCAATATAACATAGAGTTTTCCTTTCCTCTAACGCAGAAAGTAAGAAGAATTGTAGATAGAGCAAAGGCTCTGGAAGAGACAATGGTCAAGATGGAGGAAGACCACAAGGTGCAGATTGCTGAGCTTGAGGCTCGAGCACCAGGCACACCTGAGGCAGACAAGGAAGCAAGGGCACAGACCTTTAGAATCACTTCAAAGCAGATGAAGTGTCGCATAGATGATGTAGATTCATTGCTAGCTGATGCAATGAAGACATGGTCAGAGCTAGAAGAGCTCATAGATAGACTGGATTTGCACCAGAGCATCCAAAACATAGAGAATGCAACAGCAGAAATAAATGAAGAAGTCAAGAGCTTAGGAGCTCTTGCAAAGATGAAGAAGATGACAGAGATGAACCGTTTGCAACAGGAAGCATAGAGGTTGTGAGAAAAAGAGATACAATTCAATAATATGCTTCAACCGTATCAGGAACAAATCACAGAGCTAGTCGATGCGGTTGAGAAGAAGGTCAAAGATTTCACTGCAAGCAAGAGTGTAATTGATAGCACAGAAGACCCCATGATTAGTGAAGTTATGCTTGAAGCGGCACAAGACTGTATCAAATCTATGGACAAAGATGTCGCAGGACTCAAGGAGAGATTCGCAAGGACTTTGCAGGAAGCCAAGGAGAAGCTACAGAAAAAGAAACCAGCTGTTAGTGGCTTGGGGATGAGCCACAAGTAAGTGTTAGGGGACTATTGGAGCAGGGCCCCGCAGCTACAGGAAAAGTTGCTATTTTTAGAGGAAAGATAGTTTTGGTGATGCCAATAAGCTAGAGATATAAGATATGTGATGTGATAAAGGTACGATGTCGTAGCGTATTTCTGACCGCGGATCGAGGGCCAGAAATCATGACGGTCAAAATAATGAAGTCAAAGGAAACAGTACTTGAAGCGGTCGAGAAGAGAGCTCAACCACTGCATTTAAGGCAGCAGCGATGACAAGAGGGCTCAGATACCCTCATAAATGGAGAAGGAGCAATGGGCTAAGGTATTAAAGATAAAGGATAGAAGGGGATTGATCGAGGAAGCGACACCGATACCCGCGACCAACACCAGAAATCACCGAAGACTGCAGGAAGCTACAGTGTGACCAGTAAGCGGCGGTTCCAAGTACAAATAGGCTGACTATCACAGTTAGGGTTTTGGGTTACTCTTGGGATAGGCCCACAGTTTTGTATCACGGTGAGACCTTCGGGCCACCTATTTAACCATGTATTTTGTATTATGAAGGGTTGGTTGGTTGGGTTGTTACTAGTTGTCGTCAGTATTGTGAGACATTGAGGAAGAGTCGAGCTCTGGTTTCGTCATTAAGTTTGTATTTATCTTACTCTAACCAGTGGCTAGCTCCTTGAGCCTGAATGTAACAATCCGCAGGGATTGAGAGAGACAGGAAGGGTATATTGTAAGAATAAATCATTAGAGGACGAGAAGAGATCTAAGAGAAGGGATCCTAGCTGTGTGCATGGAGTTTCTTAGAAGATATCAAGCTGCATAAGAGGTTGCAACAAAACTGTGTTTACTCTCTCAAGATATAATACAAACATAGTTCCCATGGACATAGCTTCCCCCCTGGAAGTGAACCACGTAACATCCATGCATTGTGTGACTGTTTCATGTGATTGTGCTGTACTTATTTGCTATATGTTATCTGTTATATGAACTTTGCTTATCAGTTAATGAATGTATGTATGCTACCCTTCAGTTTACAGTAACATAGAAGGTTAAATGCAAGTTGAACGTGTCGAGTATTCTGTATATGAGTTTATCAGTGCTTGATTCACGATAGCTAATAGCTACAGTGTTAAGTTACTTCTATATATTTAATTCAGCGAGTTGAGCGTAATTGATGTTAAGCATGTTAAACTATAGGAGCTTAAGTGAATTTGTTTAACACCGTATCAAAGGTTAACTGAGCTATTATACCCAGGGAGGAATCCTCTTTACCTTGAGAGTTGATTAGCATATTGATTCTTACTGTAGGAAATATCGCAGCATAGAAAGGCGATATCGCACTATCGAGGGAGCTGCGGTGTGAGATATCATAGGTTAAGAGTTGAGCAGAAGAGAAAGTTTGCGCATCATCCTAGAAGCTGCGATGCGATAAGAGTCAGTCCCATAGCAGAGTCAACTAGGAAGAGAGAAACATCCCTTGCTAATAGATTTAGCTGGTTAAATAGAGTCAAGAGGACCTAGGATGCTATAGAACCTGGTTGAGGAAACCTGATTCTTCAGCCACCCCATCTAGGATCACTTCGGGTGAGACTTCAAGCCGTTCTGCGGTCTGTTGCCGAAAGGGCCAGTGAGCTAGGGGTTTTGTTGGTACAATAAAGTAAACCCGGGTCTGTCCAGTAACACCAACAAATGGTTCCATTGTCGGTTTTGAACAAATTGAAGAGCTGATGTTCTGTTGGAATCCTAGTAAAGAAGAACTTAACCAGTGGGTTGAGTCTAAGGGAAGAGAATTTGCTGAGAAAGAAAACAAGAGTCCTACGCTGAGTACATAGGACTGTTTATAGAAACATATCTTCACAGACCTGCATGAGATATTTTTTGTGACCTATGCAAATGAGTTGTACGATTGGTTGTCAAAGTTGAATGATAAGCATGTATTAAAAAATTAAAGGAACATTGTCTGGACACTGGAGCTCATTCACACCATGAAGAGCGTAGATAATCCCATTTCACGGGCAGTAGACTTCTGGATTTCTAGTTTGCTGGAAGGTTTCATTACAGAGTTTGCAGTTGATCAAAGAAAGATTTTCAGCGAAGCAGAGAGGTTATTCTTCAAGGGATATCACGGTAAGTACTTGAACTCTTTAAATTTGTCCCTTAAGATGTTATTGTATGAAAAAGGAGTACTAGATATATTCACAGATGAATAAGTTAAGTAAGTGTAATGTCACAAGAGTTTGAGAGTGATTCTGAAGAAATTGGATGTACATGTAGCAGTAAGACATATAAAGTAGATTTCAGATCTTCCTTCTTTGAAGAGAGTTCAGACAGTACTAGAGAGCAGAGTCAAAGTAATAGAGAAAGAACAGTAGGGGGTATCCCTTACCACCCTTATACCCCACAGAACCTGTAACACCTCGGTTTTGACCCCGTTTGCATGATGTATATATTGTAATTAATTGCGGTGAGGAGCTAAGGGAAAAAAGCCCCACCATCGATTTGGCTGTGTATGTTTTGACAATGGGGATAGTTGCTGATGGTATGTCGTGCTATCTGAAATCTTATAATTCGGCATCATGTAAATATTCACATCAAATAAAATAAACCACAACTAGCTACGGCAATGCAACGTTGAATGAAAAGGGCATGATTCCAAAGGATAAGGGGTGGGGGGATGTCAAACCTTGGTCTTTGGGGGAAAAACCCATGTGTTACCACCTTGTTTTGTTTGCCACCTTCCCTTGTCTCATCCAACCCCTTCAATGTCTTGTTTTGGGTAGTTGGGGCAGTTATTGTGGTGGGTGTGGCATGACTGTCAGTCCCTTGCCAACATTCCCACTCCACCCACGACTGCATTCACTCCCCACTACCTGGTCTTCTACGCTTCTCGTGGTGTCCGTTCATCTTCCTCATGTGGAGGGGAAGTCTGATCATCCATGTGCTTAGGCCATTCTCCCAATTGTCTGTTTGCTCTTGCACCGGGTCTTCAACCTTCACGATGGAGGTCTTCCCGTTCCTCCTCTCGATGGCATGTTTATTCCTCCCATTGGTCTATTGATTCGTGCACATAGGAAAAGTTGTTTCTCTATACGTGCAGGCTGGAATCCTCATGTAGAGAGGCATTCTGTCTTCTTCTTATGTACTGGATTTTTGCGTCGGTTTTCCTCATGCAGGGAGCGGGTGAAACTGTGGCTGTCACCCAAGATTTTTGGGTGTAGGGGGCATTCATGCTCAGGGTCATGTGCCTGTGTGTTCCATACCGGGTTCAGTGGTATGTATATGTTTTCCTCTATGTTTTGCGGTTTGGTGCAATTTTTCCTCACGCACAGACCGTTGGAGTCATTTTCCCATGTTGTGAGCCGTGCTCACTGATTATGTTTTGGGACTGTTGTCTTCCCTGCGTTTTGTTGGCTGTGGTGCTCAAATTCGTTTTGGGCCACTATGCATTTCTAATCCGTGCGTTGATTTTCCCTCTGTCGACACTGGGATTTAGCTTCTCCTTTGTTCGGGACTGTGTAAGTTGCATAGCCATTACCTTGAGGAATTGTGTGTGCTGTGGGATGTTGATTGCCACATCTGTCGGCTGAGTTTCCCATGGCTATGCTGGGAGTTATGTTCCTTATCCATTGTGGGGTGTGGATTGTTGCCATCGTTTGCATTGTGAGTGTGGGTTGTTGAAGTACCCTGGGTTTGGGTGTTGTTGTTGAGTTGTTTTGGCCACGCTAGGGCCAAGAACAACTCTGGAGTGTGGTTGGACTTGAGCTGAGTTTCACCTGTTGGTTGGGATTTTCAAGCGGTCATCTTTGCTTTCTTCACACGGCTGTGAAGGGATTGTTTTGTTGTGTGTATTCAGTGGTTGGTCTTTGGACTGTGCTGGCTTGGCCGATTTGTTGATGGCCTGATAAACCCAGTGGTGTTGGTTTGTTGATTGTGTCCCTCAGCTATGTGTAAGAATGCATTGACCCTTATCCTTGGAGGAATCATGCCCAGCTCGGGGGTAGCAGCATTGTTGAGAGATTGATGAGCACGTTGTCCTATGGTTTGGTGGAACGTTGCAGCGATGTAGCTGGTTGCAGGAAAGTTCTTTATTAAAAGCTAAGTACCCCTGATTGTCTCATCTTTGCAATGTATCTATTGTTTCATGTATTAAGATGAACATGTGGAATGCTGGAATGTATATGTTTGCTTCCGTTGAATGCTTTGAGGAATTATGCATCTGTGTACACTTGTATGTTTGGCATTCCTGTTATGCGTCATGTTAAGCTTTTAATTTCAGCATTGATATCTTTTGTTTATGTTCATGGGGCTGTTTTCCCATGTTTGGTGTCTTGGTCGCATCCTCTTCGCCGGTCTAAGGGATGGGAACGTGACACGTCCCCATCCCTTAGACTGGCGAAGAGGACGTGACCAAGACACCAAACATGGGAAAACAGCCCCATGAACATAAACAAAAGATATCAATGCTGAAATTAAAAGCTTAACATGACGCATAACAGGAATGCCAAACATACAAGTGTACACAGATGCATAATTCCTCAAAGCATTCAGCAGAAGCAAACATATACATTCCAACATTCCACATCTTCATCTTAATATATGAAACAATAGATACATTGCAGAGATGAGACAATCAGGAGTGCTTATCTTTTAATGAAGAACTTTCCCGCAACCAGCTATGTCGCTGCAACGTTCCACCCAACCATAGGCCAGTGTGCTCATCAATCTCTTAGCAACGCTGCCACCCCCGAGCTGGGCATGATTCCTCCAAGGATAAGGGTCAATGTAGGCTTACACATAGCCGAGGGACACAATCAGAAAACCAACACCACTAGGTTTATCAGGCCATCAACAAACTGACCAAGCCAGCACAGTCCGAAGAACAACCCCTGCATACACGCAACAAAACAATCCCTTCACAGCCCTGTGAAGAAAGCAAAGATGATCGTTTGACAATCCCAACCAACAGGTGAAACACAACTCAATTCCAACCACACTCCAGAGTTGTTCTTGGCCCTAGCGTGGCCAAAACAACTCAACAACAACACCCAAACCTAGGGTACTTCAACAACCCACACTCACAATGCAAACGATGGAAACAATCCACAGCCCACAGTGGATAAGGAACAGAAATCCCAGCATAGCCATGGGAAACTCGGCCGACGGATGTGGCAATCAACAGCCCACAGCACACACAATTCCTCAAGGTAACGGCTGGGCAACTACACAGTCCCGAACATAGGAGAGGATAACTCCCAGCATGGATAGATGGAAACTCAAACCATGGATTGGAAATCCATAGTGGCCCAAAATGAATTTGAGCACTACAACCAACAAAACGTAGGGAAGACAACAGTCCCAAAATGTAATCAGTGAGCATGGCTCACAACATGGGAAAAAGACTCCAACGGTCTGTGCGTGAGGAAAACTTGTACCAAACCAAAAAACACAGAGGAAAACATATAAATACCACTGAACCTGGTATGGAACACACATGCACACGGCCCTGAGCATGAATGGCCCCTGCACCCAAAAATCCTGGGTGATAGCCACGATTTCACCCGCTCCCTGCGTGAGGAAAATCGATGCAGAACTCCCATGCATAAGAAGAAGACAGAATGCCTCTCTGCGTGAGGATCCTAGCCTGCACGTGAAGAGAAATAGCTTCGCCTATGCACACGAATCAACAGACCAATGGAAGGAACAAACAGGCCATCGAGAGGAGGAACGAGCAGACCTCCATCGTGAAGGTTGAAGACCTGACGCGAGAGAAAATAGACAATCAGGAGAATGGCCTAAGCGCGTGGATGGATAGACTTCCCCTCCATGTGAGGAAGATGAACGGACACCGTGAGAAGCCTAGAAGACCAGGGAGTGGGGAGTGAATGCAGTAGTGGATGGAGTGGGCACGTGGGCAAGGGACTGACAGTCCTGCCACACCCACCATAATAACTACCCCAAATACCCAAAACAAGACATTGAAGGGGTTGGATGAGACAAGGGAAGGTGGCAAACAAAACAAGGTGGTAACACATGGGTTTTTCCCCCAAAGACCAAGGTTTGACATCCTCCCACCCCTTATCCTTTGGAATCATGCCCTTTTCATTCAATGTTTCACTGTCGTATCTAGTTGTGGTTTATTTTATTTGATGTGCGTATTTACATGAAGCTGAATTATAAGGTGTCGGATAGCACAACATACCATCGATAACTATCCCCATTGTCGAAACATACACAGCCAAATCGATGGTGGGGATTTTTTCCCTTAGCTCCTCACCCCAATTAATTACAATATATACATCATGCAAATGGGTCAAAACCGGGGTGTTACATTCCCCTCCCCCTTGGAATAACACCATCCTTGGTGTTCCATTACATATACACAATACATATACAATTGCACATCAAAATTTCAAAATTTTGCAGATCAGGCCCACGTTCAATCATCCACTTTGAACATTCACGACCAAGCCCCTCAGCTTCCACGGACTTGTCCTGCTGGTTCTCAGCTTCTAGCTTATCCCAAAGTCTAGGAACTTTGCGGCTATTGCCCTCACCATGTTCCCTCATTGGGCAGTTCCGGCGTAAATGATGTCCTCCACATTCCCAACATTTCACTGGCTGCTTCATCTTTACTTGTTTAATTTCCTTTGATTCTTCATGCCTAGATTGTTTCTTATCGGGTCACTTGGACAATTGTCCCATTGCTGATCCACCTTCCTTTCCTTTGCCGATTGCTCCCAGAAGGATTTTTACCTCCCTTTGCAAACCAATAGAGTCTTGCAAAATCTGGTGGTTCATTTCACTCTTCCTTCTCTGTATCTTGAGCATCTTCCCAAGGTTCTCTTGGGTCTTGGAAATCACTGAAGGAGACTTCCAGCCAATTCCAACAACTTTTGATCTGCTACCATGATCAATGTACACCACACGGTTTCACTTTTCCCACCTGTGAAATGCACCATTGAAATTCTATCAGACCAAGCATAATATAGACATCAAAATCAGTCATTTAATTACCCAATTAGCATGACAGTCCAAGTCTCATCAAGGAGGCTTTCATATTTTTCATGCCTTCCCCAACAGGCACATGAGCTCATTCATGTCCATTCCTGGGCAGGGAATTAACCACTCCAGCATTCACAATTTACCTTCATCAAAAACACACATTCTATTTCAGTCATACATGCATTCAACAATCTTTTGTTTTCACAATGCATAAATATATATGTATATATAATCAAAAGGAAAGAGAGAGCAGCAAGAGTTTTCCCTCTTTGTTTTGTTCCTTTCTGGAACCCACACCACCACCGTGGCTTTTCATGCTCTCAGCCTCTTTCACTTCACCGTGAATGCTGGACCAATCCCTCTTGGTCATGACACTTAGTGTCTTCGGTCTATTCCATACCTCTAAACCATGGAGTCTCTCCATATGGTTTGTCTCAACTTCTAGGAACCTCACGGTCTCACTAGCACCCTTTTTCATTGCCGCTCATTTCGAGCTTTCCGGGATAGTCACATGTCCACATGCACACCTAGGATGCTCTCATAGTCCTCGCTTCCAGCGATACCTATATCCAAACATTGAATAGATTCACATGTTTAGTTTATTCTTATCGGTTTCATCTCTAAAACAAGAGCTTAAAACATCATAACCAAATCATATACACATGTATATTCATAAGCAAAATAATCCAATACTTATTTGTATTGTGCATTTCCTCATTCGTCCATAGGATCCTACTTCGCTATACAATCCTTGGGATCACCTATGGACTTGGATGTTACGTCAGCACGCCAACTACTCCATAACATCAAATAATTAATGTCCAGCCAGTACACACTCATGTCGACTAGGCTTGGAACTTTACTGTGACCATTTCCAGGTCTAGGATCTACTATGGATCCTCAGCCATATCACAACCCAACATACACTTATACCAACACACACTTATATCAACAATAACCCTTACTCCTCAACCCCTCACAAAAACCATTTACCTTTACCTTTAGGGTGCAACACCCAACTGCATCTATTTAGCTTGTCAACACAAGCAACACAAGCAGTACACGCAAACTCATTAACGTTATTGCTCTAAAACTGTAATCACATTTCTCATCATTCACTATTAAGTATTGAGACACCAGGAGTGCGTCCACTCCCTAGAGTGTAATCAATATTGAAAACCCTTTCATGATCCGACATCGAAAAAGTGTGCACTCTTCTCCGGTGTGCGCCATGTAGGATCTATTCATACTCAAGCAATCGGTCATCATGGATATTAAATCAAAACATGTTCTGCATATGGAATTTAATAATTAAACATGCATATTCATAGCAAGGGTCACAAAACACTTATCCATTTGCCGTCGCAGTATGCCTTTGATAAGGAGGAAGGGAGGCTCCTTCCCTGAGTTGATAGTCCCTCAGTTAGCCATCCCAACTCCTTTTTACCTTTCATATCCACACATGTCTTACCAACATAATTTATACCATATCACTCATGTTACTACCAAACATGCAATGCAGATGAGACATTTCCAAAATGTCCAATGGCGTTTCACCCGAAACCCATTTCCAAGGAAAAACCTTCGTATGAAGTTTGGATTCTGCAGGCCATCACACATGGTCTTCTTGCAATGTGTACCCCTGACACATTCATCAAATATCCAAACAGTCAATCATTGTCTAATAATACAATCCCAATTGATTGTTCCATAACCAAGCAATGACATTGGTAATCAAATTCAATAGGAATTTGCAATTCTATCTTTTACAGAAATTGACTTGCTCAATTGTGGGTTTCTTGTAATCAACACTACTATTCCCATTATAATTTTATGCATACTAACATAACACGAATACCCACTTACCATGCATCCACCTGACACAATCTAACACAAGCCAACAGTGATTAGTAGTCGTCAACAATTTCTTAAATTTGAAACTCACAATTCAAATTTAACAACCCATTATGCATGCCAACTACTTTCACAACCATGAGACTTCTTCTCATAAGGTTTGGCTCTTTCACATGGTATATTCTGGAATTGGTCAGGGTCTTACCTCTCACTGCTATGCTTGAAATAATCTACCTGAAACCTGAGCTTCAATCATCCAACACAATCTTATGCAAGCCAATAGTGACTAGTAGTTGTCAGCAATTTCTTAAATCCGAAATTCACAATTCGAATTTTAACAACTTATTATGCATACCACATGGTAGATTCTGGCATTGGTCAGGGTCTTACCTCTCACTTCCATGCTTGAAGTAATCTACCTGAAACAAGAGCTTCAATCAACCAAACACTTGGTAAGTCTGGATGCATATAACCTTTTCATTGCTACAACCATTACTGAAGCATTTTCAGAA
>LPNX010804454.1:135180-149440 GCA_001517045.1 Pseudotsuga menziesii
TCTTACCAAAAATCATTTTATTCATGCAATCATTATCATATTAACATTCCAAGGTATAGTCATATCGTTCATGCAATTAAATAAAGTGTTTAGATACTCCTTACTTCACAAGCGTATCATTCATACCACCTTGCTCTTCCATAGAGCATTTCTAGCAGCCAATTGACCATGACTATCCTGCATTCATAACAACCTTTGAAATGGCTCCTGAGTTGTCATCAATTCATCATTTCAATCATTAGTCATTCATAATATCACATGCACTTATCTCAATGCATTCATGCAATGCATCACAACATTGCACCTATACTTACTTTCCTTTGCTACTAAGCTCAATCAATATATACAGGAATGACACCTCTCTATATTCAAACATCCACATGGTATGAGGTCTCTTACCTTTACCACTCCATGGAATTTATCATGATCAAACTCTTACATGCATCGGTCGTACTTACACCCTTGACATGACCAATTTGGTTGGTCCTTGCAGGTGATTGCAGCATTTGCTTACCAACTTTTGTTATGGACTTATTGCCTTATCCCTTTCTCCAAAGGGTTGCTAGTCACAATTGTCAGCATCAGCAACATATTCAGCTAGGTCCATGTTGTCGTTCGATTAATAAAAATGCATATAGGAGATTTAAGGCTCATGTTAGAGAAATGTAGGCAATATCATATTTCTCTTAACTTGAAGAAATGTATATTCTGTGCACCATTTGGTATTTTGTTGGGTCATATTTTTTGTAGACAAGGTTTGATGGTAGATCCTGCAAAGATTGCCATCATTGTAAATCCTCTAGCACCCAACTCAGTAAAGCAATTGAGGACAATGCTTGGTCATACAGGGTATTATAGAAAATTCATCAAGGGCTATGCAAAGATCAAAAGACCTATGGAAAAGTTGTTAAAGAAAGAAGTGAAATTCCTATGGAACGAAGAATTCCAGCAAAGTTTAGGCACTCTTAAAGAGAAGATGGTTACAACACCCATCTTAGTATTTCTAGATTGGAACAAACCATTTCATGTACATGTGGATGCATTTGGCATCGCACTGGGGATTGTCTTAACACAACCAGGAGAAGGGGGTATCGATCATCCTATCGCGTACTCAAGAAAAAATTTATGTACCACAGAAAAGAACTACACCACTATAGAAAGAGAAGGATTAGCTATGGTGTATGCTCTATAGAAGTTTAGGCACTACCTGTTGGGTGCCCCATTCAAGATGTTCACTGACCATTCTGCTTTAAAGTATTTGGTCACTAAGCCAGTGTTAGGGGGAAGGATCTACAGATGGTTACTCCTATTTCAGGAGTATGATTTTGAAATTATTGTAAAACCAAGGAGATTGAATGCAAGACCTGATCAGCTGTCACGGATAGACTCATGAGAAGAACCAAGTAATCTAGAGGATAATTTGCCAGATGTGCAATTGTTTTCTATCCAGATCGCAGATGAGTATTACGCATATATTATTCACTTTCTCACTATAGGGTGGGCACCAATTGAGTTTACTGAGCAGCAAAAGAAACTGTTAGTTGTTAAAGCAGCAGATTTCACTTTGATCGCAGGACATTTATGCAAGTTAGGTCCAGATGAAGTCCTGCGCAGATGCGTTATGCCACACGAGAAAGAGGCCATTATCAAAGAAGCACATTTAGGTACCGCAGGAGGTCATTTCTAAGGAAAGTTGACTGCTCAAAAAATTATACGTGCAGGATTATGGTGGCCTACTTTGCATAAACACACTAAGAAGTTTTGCAGATGGTGCGATATCTACTAGAGGGTAGGGAAACCTTCGAGGAGAGATGAAATGTCGGTGCGACCACAGATTACACTGAGGGCATTTGACAAGTGGGCTATATATTTTGTGGGTCCTATCAAACCACTAGGGAAATGAACTGGTGCGAGATACATCATCAAAGGAACAGAATACCTCACCAGGTGGGCAGAGGCCAAAGCAGTAAGGAATATTGATGCTGCTACAGGTGCACAGTTCATTTTTTAAAACATCATAAGTATATTTGGATGTCCAGCTGCACACTTTCTAAATCGCACTATCGAGGCCTTGACGGAGGAATTTCATATACAGCGTCATAATAGCACTCCCTACCACCCACAAGCTAATGGTATGGTGGAGGATTTTAACAAGATTATAGAAAATGCTCTTACTAATATCTGTAACAATCAAAGAGATGATTGGGACCTCAGGGTTAATGCTGTGCTATGGGCTTATAGGACTACATGCAAGAAACTCACAGGACACACACCTTTCAGCTTGGTGTATGGACAAGAGGTTGTTATTCCTATGGAATATATTATTCCCAGGTTAAGAATTGCTCAAATTACTGAGATGGCTAATACAGATATGATGAATGAAAGATTAGCACAGTTGCTTTCCTTAGAAGAAGACAGATTCATTGCAGGATTTCATCAAAAAGTGCAGAAGGCATGAGAAAAATCTTGGCATGAAAAGAACATCAAGAGCAAGATTTTTCAGATAGGAGACCTAGTGCTCCTTTATGACAACAAGTTTGTTAATTTTCTAGGGAAGTTCAAAACACATTGGTTGGGGCCGTATCAGATTTAGCAAGTCACAGAAGGAGGTGTCGTTCAGCTCAGTAAACTGAATGGGGAACTTGTTCCTACTTTGATGAATGGCAGTCGATATAAGCTTTATAGTGATAGCCACTCCACCTCCCAACCCTAACTTAGAGAACTAAGTGGTGCCGATTTCCAGTGTAGTTGAAAGGAGGCATCACACCCATAACTAGTCTACAACAGGTGAAAAAGTTCTAAGTAGGAGGAATCGCAATAGGAAAGTTTATTTTGCACAAGTCATAGGACGATTGCGGAGTTTTTGAACGTTGCAGAGTATCACGCCAAATTTTTGGTGCAGGACGATGCGGTGTGACATTGCAGCGAGGCGATGTTCCCCATGCTGTGAAGACGATTTTGAAAGGGAAAGAGGGCCAGTCACTTCACCTTCTAGCAAGCAATTAATGTAGATATGATAGGTATATGTTTCCCTATATTTGGTAAATCTTGGCCGATACCGTAGCTTGCACACAATTTTTGAGGGAAATTTAAACGGGTTTTCAGCAATTAATGAGGAGCAAGGCACGGGGTGTTGTCTTGTCCATGCAATAAATGCCGCCAATGGGTCCAGCCTAAGTGGTCGTTGCTTCAAATATTACCACCTTCATTACAAATACACATATCATTCAAACAGAAGGGTTACTTTTCCAATTTCTGAGAGTTATAGAGTAATTTGTAGATTTTTCCCTATGTAGAGATACTCCAGTTACAGAGTGCTGGTTTCCCCATTTTCGCAGCCATTGCCAGTCCAGAGTATCGCACTAGGTGGTTTATGTCCAAGAAGGAACCTTTAGAAGATGTTGTGTGACGATTCAAGCGTGGTGGCCTCGACTTTGCTATGATGACGCCGCCCAGGATTGTGAAATTAGGTGCAACACAGGTCAGGCAGACGCCAAGGACAAAGGGTCAAGCTTAGATAGTCGAAGAGTCCAACTCAGAGCATGAAGAAGAAGTTCATGTGGCAACAGTATACATTTCACCACGAGTCAAGGACACACCAAAGGTAACCATTCCCAAGGGTGCTAAGTTTCCTATTCCGCTACCGCCGATTGATCTTCGCATAAAGGAAGATGGAGAACTGTTAGGATATGTCCCTTCTCTCAAATTTATAGACTATAACCTTGGAGATAGTAAGACATATCCTCAGTTTCCACTGGATCAGTATCTTATGGTTCAGAGGAACCTGAGGACCAGTGCAGATGAGTTTGTTCCTATGGAACATGTCCATATTCTTGAGCAATCAGGCTTGCTCAATTTGTTGAGAATACCACATTTCAGACGAGGTACAGAGGTTAATGCCGCGGTGCATGTGCTACTTTCCTATGTACATGGAGGTTACTTCTGGCTAGGTAACAGGGTTGATCTGAACGTTGATTTGATACACCACATCACTAGGCTGTCCAAGAGCGGTAAGGACCCTCAGACACATATATCAGGGAAAAGCAAGGATACTAAGCTACCAGCACTTCTAGTTAACAAGTATAAGCTATAGAGAGGAGGTTGGGATTATGACCTCACAACCTTAGCAGATGATACACTCAAATTTACAGCTATTCTGCTTGCAGACATACTGTTAACTAAAGTTCACCCGAAAGAAGTCACAGGAGCAGTAATTCACCTTGTCGTGTAGGTCGCAGAAGGTGAACAATTTAATTGGTGTTTGTTTTTATTAAATATTTTTCTTGCAGATTGTTTGGCAGCATAGGATGAGCCAAACCACCCCTTCCAATTCTCGTGGCTGCTTATATTATGTGCATTTGTCAGGTCGAGAGAGCTGCCCCATACCCAGTTTCTACAACTACGAGGCGGAGAGTGCAGAGGTGCACGATATGCAAACTTATGGGAAAGCAATAGTCCAGCCAAGAAAAAGATCAATATGATAGTATTCTATGAATACTATAAGTTATTGAATCGAGTCATCCATGAGACACCACGGATCAACACAGAGGTTGTTGACATGTATCACAATCGGCTTGATTTCATTTCGGACAGGAATACAATCTATCTCAGGCCAAAAGGGTTTAGAAAGGATGACTGGGCTATTGGATTGTTCAGGATGACAGTGCAGAATGTAGATATGTCATCAAAGACTTTGATGAAGAGTGGAAGAAGGCATTAGAAGATGCCATAGTAGGAAATGTACTAGCAGATACCACACCGATAGATCCATTAGACAAAGGAAAATGTAAGGTGGGTTTCAAGAGGAAAGATGCAGTAGAAGTGCCACCAGTGGCACAAAAGAAGAAAAAATTCAAAGTCTCAACTCCCACTACAGAGACCGCACTAATATAAGATGAGTATGATCTCATCACAGCGAGAGTGCAGGAGAAGATGCGGGACTCATTTCAGGCGATGCAGACATCGGAGGACAAGCTCCAGGGCACGATAGATAAGCAGCTTCTAGAGTTGAAAGCACTAAATGAGAAGACTACCATGATATAGATTCAGCCATTCAAGGAAAAAGTAGGAGAAAGCTCAACACCATCGATTTCCCACGAAGAAGTCTTTGCAAAGGAGCGCACCAATACAGTGTTGATACCGCCAGGAAGCATCTGATTCCCTATTTCGATGATTGATGTGCAGATACAGGTTAGACAACCTGTCGAAGTTAATATGGCACAATTCCCCATTGATCAACTACAGATGATCCAGCAGCGGATAGCCACAGAGATCAGGGATAGAGAGCTTGTGACTTATAAACAGAACACTCAGCTGATACAACAGAATGCAGAGCTCACAACAGGCCTTCATACAAAGGCAGTGGAGTTAATACTATATGAAGAAAGAGAACAAGATCTAATTTAGGTCCTACAGAACATCGCATTGGAGTTACCCCAGTGTAATATAGAGTTTTCCTTGCCTCTAACGCAGAAAGTAAGAAGAATTTCAGATAGAGAAAAGGATTTAGAAGAGACAATGGTCAATATGGACGATGACCACAAGGTGAAGATTGCAGAGCTTAAGGATCGAGCACCAGGCACACCGGAGGAAGACAAGGAATCAAGGGCACAGGCCTTTAGAATCACTTCAACGTAGATGAAGTGTTGCATAGATGATGCAGAGTCATTGCTATCTGATGCAATGAAGACATGGTTGGAGCTAGAAGAGCTGCCAGATAGACTGGATTTGCAGTAGAGCATCCAAAACATAGAGAATGCAACAACAGAAATAAAGGAAGAATTCCAGAGCTTAGGAGCTCTTGCAAAGATGAAGAAGATGACAGAGATGAACTGTTTGCAATAGGAAGCACAGAGGTTGCGAGAAAAAGAGATACAATTAAATAATATGCTTCAACCGTATCAGGAAAAAATCATAGAGCTGGTCGATGCATTTAAGAAGAAGGTCAAAGAGTTCACTACAAGCAAGAATGTAATTGATAGCACAGAAGACCCCATGATTAGTCAAGTTATGCTGGAAGTGGCAAAAAACTGTATCGAAGCTATGGACAAAGATGTCGTAGGACTCAAGGAGAGATTCACAAGGAATTCATAGGAAGCCAAGGAGAAGCTACAGAAAAAGAAACCAGCTATTAGTGGCTCAGGGACGAGCCACAAGTAAGTGTTAGGGGACTGTTGGAGCAGGGCCTCGTAGCTACAGGAAAAGCTGCTATATTTGGATATAAGAGATAGGGGACTATTGGAGCAGGGCATAGTAGTGATATAATAGATGCGATGCGATAAAGGTACGATGTCATAGTGCATTTCCCGTTGCGGATCAAATACCGAAAATCACAGCAGTCGGAACAAGGAATTCAAAGGAAACAGTACTTGAAGCGGCCGAGAAGAGAGCTCAACCACTGCATTTAAGGCAGTGGCGATGACAGGAGGGATCAGCTACCCTCATAAATGGAGAAGGAGCAATGGGCCGAGGTATTAAAGATAAAGGACAGAAGGGGAGTGACCGAGGAAGCAGCGCCCATACCCGCGATCAGCGCCGAAAATCACGGAAGACTGCAGGAAGCTATGGTGTGACCAGTAAGCGGTGGTTGAAAGTACATATAGGCTGACTGTCACAGTTAGGGTTTTGGGTTACTATTGGGATACGCCCATAGTTTTGTATCATGGTGAGAACTTTGGGCCACCTATTTAAGCATGTATTTTGTATTATGAAGGGTTGGTTGGTTGGGTTGTTACTAGTTGTCATCAGTATTGTGAGACATTGAGGAAGAGTCGAGCTTTGGTTCTGTCATTAATTCTATAGTTATCTTACTATAACTAGTGTATGGCTCCTTGAGCCTAAATGCAACAATCCACAGGGATTGAGAGAGAGAGGAATGGTATATTGTAAGAAGAAATCATTAGAGGACGAGAAGAGATCTAAGAGAAGGGTTCCCAGCTGTGTGCATGGAGTTTCCCAGAAGATCTCAAGTTGCATAAGAGGTTGCAGTGGAATTGTGTTTACTCTCTCAAGATATAATACAAACACAGTTTCCATGGATGTAGCTTCCCCCCTGGAAGTGAACCACGTAACATCCGTGCGTTGTGCAATTGTTTCATGTGATTGTGCTCTACTTATTTACTATCTGTTATCTGTTATATGAACTTTGCTTATAAATTAATGAATGTATGTATGCTACCCTTCAGTTTACAGTAACATAGAAGCTTAAATTCAAGTTGAACATGTCGAGTATTCTGTATATGATTTTATCAGTGCTTGATTCACGACAACTAAACACTGTCGAGTATACTAAAAACTACCGTCTCCCAATGCTTGAACATGTCGAGTATTTACCTTCAATGCTTGAGCCTCGTTGCTCTTTCTTCTTTATGAGGGTCGCTGAGCCCTCCTGTCTTCCGCCGCTGCCTTCAATGCAGTGGGTGAGCTCTCCCTTCTCAACCGCTCAGGTACCGTTGTCTTTCTTTGACTTCCGCATCTCAAAAAGTCACGGTTTCCGGCTCTGCTCTCCAGCTGGAAACGTGCTACGGCGTCGTAGCTCTGCGTTGTCTTCTTTCCGCCAAAACTTATCTCTCCGCCAAAACTAGCAGCTTCTTATATAGATGCGAGACCCTGTTCCAACAGTCCCCTAACACTTACTTGTGGCTCATCCTCGAGCCACTTGAATAGTATTCTCTTGCTACAACTTGTCCTTTGCCTCCTGCGAAGTGCGCTGTAACCTGCCTTGAAGTCCTGTGACTTCATTCTTCATCTCCTCGGCACACTGTTTCACCAAATCAAGCAATGCTTGATCAATCTTGGAGTCCTCTGTTCCTTCAATTTTCTCTCTGGTGGTCGTGAATTCCTTCACCTTCTGCTCAACCACGTCAACTAATTCTGTGATTTTCTCCTGAAAAGGTTGAAGCAGGTCAGTGATGTGCAGCTCCTTTTTTCGTAATTTCTGCACCTCTTGCTGTAATTGGTTCATCTCCTTCGTCTTCCTCATCTTCTGAAGAGCTTCCGGCTCTTGATTTCTTCTTTCATGGCAACTGCAGTGTTCTCTACTCATTGTATACTCTGCTGGATCTCAACCTTCTATGGTGGCTCATCTAACTCGGCCCATGTGTTCATCGTATTTGTTAGTAGTACCCGGGCTTCATCAATGCATGATTGTATCTGCGCAGAGGTGAGTCGAAAGGCTTCCAATCGCGCTTTTTGGTCTGCGAGGGAGGTGTCTTGTAGACGTGCCTCAAGCTTTGTGATCTACATCTCATGGTTTTCCTTTATATTGGCTACTTTCTTATCCATCTTAGCTACAGTTTCTTCGAGAACCTTTGCTCTTTCTGCAACTCTTTGTAGCTTCTCCGGGGTAGGCAGTGGGAACTCGATGTTGCAGTTAGGGAGTTCTAGTGCAATATTCTGTAGTACCTGGGAGAGTTCCTGATCCTTATTCTGATATGTTTTCAACTCGTCTACCATTTTCTGATAGTTGGTGGTGAGTGCTGTGTTCTTTTGCTTTAGTTGTGCATTCTACTGGTAAGTCGCAAGCTCTCTACTCCTGAGCTCTGCGCTTAGCTGCTGTTGGATTCTGTAAAACTGATCAATGTGAACTTCTGCGAGGTTAACCTCAAGGGGTTGCTTAAATTGAACTGGTGGGTCCGTCGTTGTCGCAGGGAATCGGATACTCCCTGGTGGAATCAACACGGTGTTTAGGCGATCCGTTGCTAAGCTCTCTTCGCGGGATAGTGACTGTTGCGAATTTTCTCCGACGGTCGCCATTACTGGTGGAGTACGTAGCATGGTAGTATTCTCTGTGAAATTTTTTAAGTCAAGAAGCTATCTTTCTACTGTGCTCTGCATCTTTTCCTGTGCCTCCTTCACCGCGTCTAGCGAGTCCTTCAATGTATCACACGTCCTTGTTGCGATGAGTTCATAGTCATCGTCTGTCAATGCTGTGTGCAAGGTTGGCTTTGAAGTTTTCTGCTTCTTTCTCTGCTGTGTCTCTGTGGTCCCTTGGCTCCCATTCTTTGTTATAGGTGTCTCTGTTGAATCTTCTGGTAGGTCTCTTTTCTTGTCGCCTGGCGGTGGCACTTCTGTTGTACCTTTTTCCTGGGTGTCCAATTTTTCTTTGCCCTTTTCTGGTGGGTCTGTCTGGTCGGTCTCCATTGGCAGTGGCGTGGTATCTTTGTATTCATGTCGCCATTGGTCATAAAAACCTTTGATGACATTCTCAACATCCTACACTGTCATTATGAAGGAGCCGGGGGCCCAGTCGTCCCTTTTTGTCCTTTTAGGCCTTAGGCAAATTAAGTGGCTATCTGTAATGAAATTAAGCCGGTTGTCAAATATATCCACGGTCTCTTTACTGATGCACGTTGATGCTTGGATAATGGCCTTCAGCAGCAAATAGTATTCAAAGAATACCATCGCATTAACCTTTTTTCGGGCTGGGCTAGGGCTGTCCCATAAACTGGCATAGCGCACACCGCGTGGCGCTCCTCTTGGAAGTTGTGGAAACTGGGAATTAGGCGGCTCCTTCCAACCGACAAAGGCGCATAGTACCAGCAGCCATGAGAAATGGAAAGGGTGGTTTACGTGATCCTGGGCTGCCAAGCAATCTTCCTGAAGCATATTTAATAAGAATAATGACCAATTGATTTGTTCTCCCTCTATAACTTGTATGGCCAGACTGATCACAGATCTTGTGACTTCCTTTGGTCGGACTTTAGTTAATAGTCTTCCTACAAGCAGGCTGGCTGTAAATTTGAGCGTCTCATTTTGTAAACTCGTAACATCATAAGCCCTACCTCCTCACTGTAACTGATACTTTTTAACGAGCGCTGGTGGCAGCTTGGAATCCTTGGTCTTTCCTGATACCTGTACGTCGGGGTATTTACCAGTCTTAGACAAGCCAGTGATGCGGTGTATCAAGTCGATGTTGAGGTCAACTCGGCTACCTAACCAGAGATAGCCTCCATGTACACATGAAAATAGTATATGCACCACAGCATTGACCTCTGCACTACGTCCAAAATGGGGTAGTCTCAACAAATTAAGTAGACCGGAGGGTTCAAGAACCTCAACATGTGGCATGGGGACAAGTTCCTCTCGACCTGTCCTTGGGTTTTTCTCACGCACCAGATAGTGATCTCATTTGAAGAGGGGGCACATCTTACCGTCTCCCATGTTGTAATCTATGAATTTAACTATGCCAGCATATCCTATGAGATCACCATTTTCTTTAACCCGCGAATCTATTTGCGGGATGGGAACTGTAAGCTTACCATTCTTGGAGATTTTGATGTCTGGAGTGCCTTCAACTTGTGGGATGAGGTAGTCTGCTGTACTAAGGACTTCATCCTCCCGCTCAGATCCGAATTCCTCCGCCAGCTGGGATTGGCTCCTTGTCTTCGGCTGTTCTCTGGGTCGGGACGAGCTCGGTGGGTTAGCTGTAGATGGCGACGCCATAGCTCCTGCAAGGCTGTGACGCGGACGTGCAATGGTTGCAACTTTTGAGAATCACAGCACTCTATAACAACTTAGCTCGACATAGGGAATGCTTTAACACTTACTCTCCAGCGCTCGGTTTTTCTGCAAGCGTAACCGTCCCAATTGAATACTTTCTGCTTTTATGTCCAATACGACAATCCCAGACATAATAGTCATCTAGACTGGGTGCGCCGGTCATATTAATTGCATGGATAAGACCACACCCGTCCTTCAATCCTCAATAAATGCTAAAATATGATCAAATTTTCCTCGAAGCGTGTGTACGGGTGCCGGTCTCGTCAAATATTTACCAAATCTGGAGAAATTTATTATTCTGCTGCCAAATCTACGGTAGGGGATACCGGTCATTTCTTCATTAACTACCTGTCAGATAGTGACTTGACTAGCCCACTGTCAGTTGCAAACTGAATACGTGGCAGGGGGAAACATCTTACTGCAGCGATGCAACTCCGCATCACCTGCGCGAACAAACAGCGTTAAAAAGAATTTTTTTTTTTTTTTTTTTTGGTGTAAACTCATTCCCGGTGCGATGCCTCCTTTCAACTACACTGGACATCTGCATAGTTGCAGCTGGTTTAAGCTAAGGCTGAGAGGCGAGGTGGCTATCACTATAGAGTTTAAGCCTACTGCCATTGATCCATGTGGGCAAAAGCTCCCCGTTCAGCTGGCTGAGCTGAACGACACCTCCTTCTGTGACTTGCTGTATATGATATGGCCCTAGCCAATGTGTCTTGAAATTCCTTGGGAACTTGATGAATTTGCTGTCATAGAGGAGCACCAAGTCTCCGGTCTGGAAAGTCTTATTCTTAATGTGGCTGTCATGCCAAGCTTTTTCTCGGGCCTTATGCACTTTCTGATGGAATCCAACGATGAACATGTCTTCTTCTAAGGCAAGCAGCTGTGCTAGCCTTGCTTCAACTGTGTCTGTATCAGTCATCCCAGTAATCTGAGCGATTCTTAAACTAGAAAGAATATACTCCATAGGCATAACAGCCTCTTGTCCATATACCAAGCTGAAAGGTGTGTGTCCCGTAAGTTTCTTGCATGTGGTTCTGTATGCCCATAAGATAGCGTTAACTCTGAGGTCCCAATCATTCCTCTGGCTATTACAGATCTTAGTAAGAGCATTTTCTAAAATATTATTGAAGGCCTCTACTGTACCATTAGCCTGCGGGTGGTAGGGAGTGCTCTTATGGTGCTGGATCTGGAATTCTTCTGTTAATGCCTCAATAGTACTGTTCAAGAAATGTGTACCTTGGTCACTCATCAAAATTACCGGGCATCCAAACCTGCTGATGATGTTTTCGAAAAGGAACTGTGCAGCTGTAGCGACATCATAATTTCTTAGTGCTTTGGCCTCCACCCATCTGGTGAGGTACTCTGTCCCAGTGATAATATATCTCGCACCAGTGCGCTTCCCTGGTGGGTTGATAGGACCCACAAAATCTATAGCCCATTTGTCGAATGCGCGCAGTGTGACCTGCGGTCGCAGTGGCATTTCATCGCATCACGAGGGTTTTCCTACCGTTTGACAGATATCGCAGCATCTGCAAAAGTCCTTGGTGTCTTTATGCAATGTAGGCCACCATAATCCTGCCTCCAGGATTTTCTGCGCAGTCGGTTTTCCTGCGAAATGTCCTCCTGCGGTTCTTGAGTGAGCCTCTCTGATGATAGCGTCTTTTTCATGCGGCATCACACATCTGTGTAGAACTTCATCCGGGCCTAACTTGTATAGGAATCCTGCAATGAGGGTGAAGTCTACTACCTTAACAACCAACTGTTTCTTTTGCTGCTTAGTAAACTCATCAGGTGAGACTCCTGTAGTGAGGAATTGAATAATGTCAGCATAGTACTCATCTGTGATATGTATGGAAAACAATGGCGCATCTGGAAGATTGTCTTCTAGGTTACTGGGCTCTTCTCCTGAGTCTAACCGCTACAGATGATCCGGTCCTGCATTCAGTCTTCCTGGTTTCACAATGATTTCAAAATCATACTCCTGGAAGAGGAGTAACCATTTGCAGATTCTTCCCCCTAACACTGGTTTATTGACTAGGTACTTCAATGCGGAATGGTCAGTAAACATTTTAAATGAGGCACCCAATAGATAGTGCCTGAACTTCTGCAGCGCATATACCATAGCTAAGCCCTCCCTTTCTGTTGTGGTGTAGTTCTTTTCCGCTGTGGATAGCTTTCTGCTGGAATATGCGATGGGATGGTCAAGATCGCCTTCTCCTTGCTGGGTCAAGACGACTCCTAATGCAATTCCGAATGCATCCACATGTACATGGAAAGGCTTAGTCCAATCCAGAAATACTAGGATGGGTGCTGTAACCATCTTCTCCTTTAGTATGTCTAGACTCTGCTGGCATTCCTCGTTCCATAGGAATTTTACATCCTTCTTGAGCAATTTCTCCATCGGAGCTGTAATCTTTGCGTAGCCCTTGATGAACTTTCTATAATACCCGGTATGACCAAGTACTGTCCTCAGTTGCTTGACTGAGTTGGGTGCTGGAAGGTTTACAATGATAGCGATCTTGGCGGGGTCTACCATCAAGCCTTGTCTGCAAACAATCTGGCCCAACAAAATACCAAATGGTGCACAAAATATACATTTCTTCAAGTTTAGAGAAATTTGGTACTGCCTACATTTCTCTAACATCAGTCTTAGATCTCCTATGTGCTTATCGATTAACCCAAATACAGTCCAGTCATCAAAATATGCTTCTAAGAACTTATGGATGTATTCTTTAAATACAGCAACTACTACTCTAGAAAATATAGCTGGTGCATTCTTAAGACCAAAGGGAATTACCATATACTGGAACGAGCCCCATTCTGTTGCAAAGGTGGTCTTGGATCGATCTTCTGGATGTATTCTGATTTGATGGTAGCCTGAAAACCCATCGGTGAAGGAGTAAACCTCCTGTCCTCCCACGTTGTCTAATACTTCATCAGTGAACAGTGTTGGAAATGGATCATGAAGTGATGCATCGTTGAGTTTTCACAGATCAACATAGATTCTGATATCCCCTTTGGTTTTCTTCTCTTGCACTACCATAGGGCTAACCCATTCGCTTTCCTCTACTGGCTCAATGATGCCTGCTGCTAGCATTTTATCAATTTCGTCCTTTACTTTTTCTTTGTAGCACGGATTCAATCTATATGGGCGCTGCTTAACTGGTCTAGCATCCTCCTTTAATGGTATCCTCATGACTCCCAGGTCTCCGACTATTCCCTTCATCTTTGTGAACTTGGTGGGAAATAGGTCCTGATAGTCATGTAGCAGATCTGCAATCTGTCTGACTGTTTCATCATTCCAGTAGTCTCCAATAGAGGCAAACTTAGGTTCTGCGTCTGTGCCAATATTGATCTTTTTAATCTTGATAGGCTTGGTGATCGCTGGAATCTCTAACTGTGGTCCCTCCACATCGTGAGTGACTTCTAATTCTGGAATGTTGGTGTTGCGAGGATCCTTATCCGCCTCCTCTGATTCTGATGCAAAATTATAGCATTCCAACACCTCTTCTAGCTGGATAGTCCACTCAGGTTGGACTGGTACTGAGATGGTGCGATCCTCAAAAATCTTTGTCTTGATTATGTCTAGGGCCTGAGCAACACTTGGATGTTCTGACTCAAACGCAAAGGTGAGTAGGAAGCCATCTGTCATAAGTGACCATGTGGTTGTTCCCTTGCACAGCTCGGTCTCTGTATACCAATTCCTTGGAACTGTGTCCAATGTGTGAATGAATCTGTGAACCCATTCATCCTCTGG
>LPNX010804454.1:149503-166811 GCA_001517045.1 Pseudotsuga menziesii
TCTGTACCCTGGGGTTAGTTTCTCCTGTGTACTTGTGTTGAACATACTCTCTGTCGTCAAAAAATCTCATCGCCATCAGTCTTTTCATGTTATCCCATGATGCCATATTCTCTTTATGCGCATACCACCATCTTGCAGGTGTATCTCGAACTGCAAGGTCCATAGCTGCGATCCTCTGTTCATGAGGAATTTGTTGCTCAAACTATTCAAAAAAATCCTGGATATCCGTCAGACCATGATATCATGGGGTCTCAGCGATCTCAGTGCCAATCCATCGCCGTGACTTACTGATAAACACACATCTGCGCGCTAAGACTTCGTAAAGTCTGTTCTGCCAGTTTTCTAGACCAACCTCGGAATCCGATGTGCATGAGCTGTCGCATCGCCAACTAATGTTCCCTTCTGCGGTTGGATTGATGTAGTCATTCTGGTTCGCAGTCATCTGGTAGAGACTATCGATTTTATGTGCCTCTTCCTCTGCTCGGATAGGTTCAATATTTCTAGGACCTTCGTAAGGATCCAGCGGTGCGATGACCCAGATCTGCACATCCTCAAAGGTCATTTGTCTTTTCTTTAGGTCAATGACAGCTTTGCTGCCAATCGCCCAATCAATACTTATTAGTGATGGATATGGTCAGCTGTCGCCAATGATTTCTATAACCTTGAAATCCACAAAAGTATGGACTCCGTCAATATCGACTGGCACCTGCGGTAGTCGACCCAATGGTGATACTCGCTACTGATTAGCTAATCTCAGGTGGATAGGCAATAGGGCTAACTGAGGACTACCCATCTGTTCCCATGTCTGCTTAGTTAGAACATTCACCTCTGATCCTAGATCTAAGACAACCTCATCCATTTCAAACTCACCAATCTGCGCTGTGAATTTCATCTCTCTTCCTGTCCTTGCATGTCTTGTGATATTATGGATAGCGCGGTGTGCACTGCCCGAGAGAGAGGGTTGCTGACACTAATCTATCATACGTTGTAGCTCACCAATAGCTTTATCATTTCTCAGGAGTTTCATACAGCTGTGCAGGAAGGCTTGTACACTTCCTATCGATTCATCCTTGTCGCATCTTCCCGATGTGGTAGCCTGCTCAGGGCTATCGCTACAAGGTACTTGCTGCGGTATGCTCCTAGATGGTGGTACCTGTGGTCCTGATGGTGTAAGTTCATCAAAGGAAGCCTTGGCTTCATGAAAGGTCTCTTTATTCTACTATAGGTCCAGTGGTGTTGCTTTAGTAGGATCTTTGCGCACCCACCCCTGACTTGTGTTCTTTTCGGTCTCCTGCGATGTGCCACTGGTGGAAGCACTGCTCCGAGTCACAATATTGATGCTTGGTTCTGGTTCTGCCTTCTCAGCAACGATAAGTTGTATGTTCTAGTGTATGGCTAGTTTAGGGTCTCTTATCTTAGCTATCAATATAGGACACTCTTCTATGGTATGATCATAAGATTTGCAGTAGTTACAAGTGGTAGTGGCGTTTTGACAGTCCCTAGCATAGTGTCCTGTGATTCCACAATTATAACAAGTGACTAGTCCACGACCTTGTCCAAAACCTCCTCCTCGGCCAAAGCCTTCTCCTCGTGCGAAGCCTCCTCTACGGCCTCGTCCTCTGAATCCTCCTCCACGGCCTCCATAAGTATGATCTGGCTGTGGTCCTGTTTCTGGACCCTGTGTGTCTGCCTGGACTCTGTACACATCATGCGTTCTTTCTGACATGAGGTCATAAGCTCGGCAGTCCGGTTGATCATGCCCGATGGATTTACAGAAGACACAGTATAGGTTTTTAGGTGTCTGTACATACTTCTAAAACAAAGGGAATTGCTGAGGTGGATGTCCTTGTGTTTTACATATTTCACATCATGGCCCTTGCGTTCGTGGTAAGGGGCCCCTCACGCTAAGTATTCTGCAAAGAATGGATAGTTGTCTTTACTATGGCCCTTTGCTCTACACTTTATGCACCATATGTCTTGCATAACCTCTTTCCCTTTTTTAAGTTTGTGGATCTGTAACGTAAGGTTGGCCAACTGGGTCTGTAGAGTTGTCATGCCTGTACTGGTTTCTGCTAAAGGTGAAGCCTCTAGTTTCATTGCCATCTCCAGCGCTTCATCTTGAGTAGTAAGTTTCTGCTGCATTAGTGGCATTCTGATATGAGGGAGCAGTGCGGCAATAAACCATTCCTTATGCTGTTGTGGCGCAAACTCGAAACTTACCTGATCTATAAGGGCTTTGAATTTCTGGTCAAAGTCCCATACTGACTCTAATGGTAGCTGCTTAATATCCTTGAGCTCTGTAATGCACTGAGACTCAGACTTAGGTTTCTTAAACTCTTTAATCATGGCGTTCTTGACCTGGGCAAGCGTCTTGGGTAATGTAGTATACTTTATGTACCAATTCAAAGCTCTGTCTCTGAGTGTAGTGACCAATTGTACAAGTTTAAGGTTATCGTCATTGATTGTTTTAATGGTCCACATAGCTTCGCATAGGAACCAATGTTGTTCCGGGTCTTCTGCTCCTGTACCCTTAAAAATAGGCAGCTTCATGTCGTCTCCCATTCTATTTCTCTGTGGTGGGTTCTGACTCACTGGGGTACTACCACTCAGCGGTGTAGGTGAAGGTGCTGTAGCGGGAGTAGATACTGACTGTGAGCTACTAGATGGAGTACCTACGGGGTTATTCTGAGTCCCTGTCTGCTTCTGTGGAGTGTAGGGGTGGTAAGGGATACCCCCCTCTGGTTCTTCTGTGGTGCTAGGGCTCTATTGTCTGATACTATCTGAACTTTCTTCAAATATAGGAGAACTAAAATCTACTTTATACTTCTTTCCACTACGTGTTCGTCCAATGTTATCAAAATCACTTTCAAACTCTTGTGACATTACTATCTTTACTTATTCATCTGAGACTAGGTCCATTGTTCCTTTTTCATATAGCAACATCTTAAGGGAGAAGTTTAGAGATCTTAGGTACTTACCACGATATCCTCTGAAGAAGTATCGTTCAGCTGTGCTGAAGCTCTTTCTCTAGTCAACTGCAAATTCTGTAACAAAGCCTTCTAGCACACTTGTCAGCCAGAAGTCCACTGCTCTTGTAATCGGATTGTCGAGATTCTGTACGGTCTGAATCAGCTCCAGTGTCCAGACAATGTTTCTTTTCTTCTTGAACATGTTCCTATCTGTCAACTTGGATAACCAGTCGAAAATCTCATTTCCGTAGGTTGCAAAAAATATAGCGTGTATGTCTGAAGCGATATGCTTTTCTAACCAGGCCTCTGTACTCAGTTTAGGGCTCCGATTCTCTTTCTTGGCGAACTCCCTTAAGTCTGAATCCAGCCACTGGTGAAACCCTTCTCTAGTAGGATGCCAACAGAACATTAACTCCCAGTCATTTAAACCGACAACAGAACCATTTGTTGATTGCATGGGCAGACCCGGGTTTACTATTATCAATCAACAACACCCCTAACTCACTGGCCCTTTCGGCGATAGACCACGAAGCGATCTGAAGTCTCACCCGAAGTGAATCTAATGGGTTGGCCAAGACTCAAGTGTCTTGGACCAGGTTCTACGCATCCTACTCTTCTTCTCTTTCTCTTGTGAGTCACCAGGTCAGCTATGCCGGCGCATCGCACGTCCCCTTCTACTTGCAATGCTTTTAGTCGTGCGATTCTTACCCACACGCAAGTCACACGGTTTCCTCCCTCGTCGCACAACTCCCACTTACTCACAATATCTCCAACCTTATCGCATCTCTACGCACCGTGGGACACCCAACCTCTCCTCGACGCTAATCCCTCAGCTCGCAGTATCGCGCACCGCAGCTCCTCTGCCGATGCGATATCGCCTCTCTGCGATATCTTACCACTACGACTTTGCACTCTTAGCATTGACTGTGTCGATGTGCGAAAATCTACTTCCAGGAAGTTATATTGTGCTTAAATGGTCATTAGAAACAGACGTAAAGGAGTCCTTAAGCAGTTTACTAAAATACTTTAACTTATCTCTATCTTCCCGCATTACCGTGATCTCAACAATACATACATTCACTTACTGCAACTAACATTATATGCATAATAACCAGTAACCATAAGAAAATACAATCACATTCATGCAACACATAACATGCAGATTTAACGTGGTTCACCCCCAGGATGGGAGCTACGTCCACCAAACTGTGCTTCTATTATATCTCTTGAGGGAAGTTAGCACAGTCTGTGCACCGCATACGGAGCACGAGATCTCTTCTAGATATCTGGCCTATTTCTATCTCTATATTGCCTTTCTTTCAATAGATGCTTCCCTCTCTGTCCTCTCTGTGGATGGTTACATATAGACTCAAATGACTCACAGACAAGCTAGGTGTCTGGATCGTTACAACACAGTCTGTCTGACCGACTCCTGAGTCTACTTCAAAATAATCAACTAACCAACTAACAACTCATCCTATGAATCAACCAACTGGTTAACTGACTGCCTAGCTAACCCTTTACAATACAAAATGCAAGCTTTTATAGGCGGCCCGAAGGTCTCGCCATTACAACACTGTGGGCCTGTCCCAACAGTAAACCCATACCCTAATTAGTGATAGTTGGTCCTCTCTATCCTTGAGGTAGCCGCTTCCTGTCACACCACAGCTCTATGCAGTCTTCCATGCTTCTCGGCACTGACCATGGGTACTATGCACCGCTTCTCTCTTCTGTCCTTCGCCTTCAATGCTTGAGCCCCGTTGCTCTTTCTTCTTTATGAGGGTCACTGAGCCCTCCTGTCTTCCACGGCTGCCTTCAATGCAGTGGGTGAGATCTCCCTTCTCGGCCGCTCAGGTACCGTTGTATTTCTTTGACTTCCGCATCTCAAAAAGTCACGGTTTCCGGCTCTGCTCTCCAGCTGGAAACATGCTACGGCGTCGTACCTCTGCCTTGTCTTCTTTCCACCAAAAATTATCTCTCTGCCAAAACTAGCAGCTTCTTCTGTAGCTGCGGGACCCTGCTCCAACAGTCCCCTAACACTTACTTGTGGCTCATCCTTGAGCCATCTGGAACAGGATTCTCTTGCTGCAACTTGTCCTTCACCTCCTGTGAAGTGCGCTGTAACCTGCCTTGAAGTCCTGCGACTTCATTCTTCATCTCCTCGGCACACTGTTTCACCGAATCAAGCAATGCTTGATCAATCTTGGAGTCCTCTGTTCCTTCAATTTTCTCTCTGGTGGTCGAAATTCCTTCACCTTCTGCTCAACCACATCAACTAATTCTGTGATTTTCTCCTGAAAAGGTTGAAGCAGGTCAGTGATGTGCAGCTCCTTTGTTCTTAATTGCTGCACCTCTTGCTGTAATTGGTTCATCTCCTTCATCTTCCTCATCTTCTGAAGAGCTGCTAGGCTCTTGATTTCTTCTTTCATGGCCACTATAGTGTTCTCTACTTGTTGTATACTCTGCTGGATCTCAACCTTCTGTGGTGGCTCATCTAACTCAGCCCATGTGTTCATCGCATTTGTTAGTAGTACCCGGGCTTCATCAATGCATGATTGTATCTACGCAGAGGTGAGTCGAAAGGCTTCCACTCGCGCTTTTTGGTCTGCGAGGGAGGTGTCTTGTAGACGTGCCTCAAGCTCTGCGATCTGCATCTCATGGTTTGCCTTTATCTTGGCTACTTTCTCATCCATCTTAGCTATAGTTTCTTCGAGAACCTTTTCTCTTTCTGCAACTCTTTGTAGCTTCTCCGGGGTAGGCAGTGCGAAATCGATGTTGCAGTTAGGGAGTTCTAGTGCAATATTCTATAGTACCTAGGAGAGTTCCTGATCCTTATTCTGATATGTTTTCAACTCGTCTACCTTTTTCTGATAGCTAGTGGCGAGTGCTGCGTTCTTTTGCTTTAGCTGTGCATTCTGCTGGTAAGTCGCAAGCTCTCTACTCCTGAGCTCTGCGCTTAGCTGCTGTTGGATTCTGTACAACTGATCAATGTGAACTTCTGCGAGGTTAACCTCAAGGGGTTGCTTAAATTGAACTGGTGGGTCCACCGTTGTCACAGGGAATCGGATACTCCTTGGTGGAATCAACACGGTGTTGAGGCGATCCGTTGCTAAGCTCTCTTTGCGGGATAGTGACTGTTGCGAAGTTTCTCCAACGGTCGCCGTTACTGGTGGAGTGCGTAGCATGGTAGTCTTCTCCGTGAAAGTTTTTAAGTCAAGAAGCTATCTTTCTAAGGTGCTCTGCATCTTTTCCTATGCCTCCTTCATCGCGTCTAGCGAGTCCTTCAATGTATCACACGTCCTTGTTGCGATGAGTTCATAGTCATCGTCTGTCAATGCTGTGTGCAGGGTTGGCTTTGAGGTTTTTTGCTTCTTTCTCTGCTGTGTCTCTGTGGTCCCTTGGCTCCCATTCTTTGTTATAGGTGTCTCTGTTGAATCTTCGGGTAGGTCTCTTTTCTTGTCGCCTGGCGGTGGCACTTCTGTTGTACCTTTTTCCTGGGTGTCCAATTTTTCTTTGCCCTTTTCTGGTGGGTCTGTCTAGTCGGTCTCCATTGGTAGTGGCGTGTTATCTTCATATTCATGTCACCATTGGTCATCAAAACCTTTGATGACATTCTCAACATCCTGCACTGTCATTCTGAAGGATCCGGGGGCCCAGTCGTCCCTTTTTGTCCTTTTAGGCCTTAGGAAAATTAAGTGGCTATCTGCGATGAAATTAAGCCAGTTGTCAAATATATCCACGGTCTCTTTACTGATGCACGGTGATGCTTGGATAATGGCCTTCAGCAGCAAATAGTATTCAAATAATACCATCGCATTAACCTTTTTTCGGGCTGGGCTAGGGCTGTCCCAAAAACTGGCATAGCGCACATCGCGTGGCGCTCCTCCTGGAAGTTGTGGAAACTGGGAATTAGGCGGCTCCTTCCAGCCGACAAAGGCACATAGTACCAGCAGCCATGAGAAATGGAAAGGGTGGTTTGCGTGATCCTGGGCTTCCAAGAAATCTTCCTAAAGCATATTTAATAAGAATAACGACCAATTGAACTATTCTCCCTCCATAACTTGTATGGCCAGACTTATCACGGATCCTGTGACTTCCTTTGGTCGGACTTTAGTTAATAGTCTTCCTGCAAGCAGGCTGGCTGTAAATTTGAGCGTCTCATTTTGTAAACTCGTAACATCATAAGCCCTGCCTCCTCGCTGTAACTGATACTTTTTAACGAGCGTTGGTGGCAACTTGGAATCCTTGGTCTTTCCGGATACCTGTACATCAGGGTATTTACCAGTCTTAGACAAGCCAGTGATGCAGTGTATCAAGTCGATGTTGAGGTCAACTCGGCTACCTAACCAAAGATAGCCTCCATGTGCACATGACAGTAGTATACGCACCACAGCATTGACCTCTGCACTACGTCCAAAATGGGGTAGTCTCAACATCTTACTGCAGCGATGCAACTCCGCATCACCTGCGCGAACAAACAGTGTTGAAAAGAAATTTTTTTTATTTTTTTTTTATTTTTTATTTTTTTGGGTGTAGACTCATTCCCGGTGCATTTCCTCCTTTCAACTACACTGGACATCTGCACAGTTACGGCTGGTTTAAGCTAAGGCTGAGAGGCGAGGTGGCTATCACTATAGAGTTTAAGCCTACTGCCATTGATCCATGTGGGCAAAAGCTCCCCGTTCAGCTGGCTGAGCTGAACGGCACCTCCTTCTGTGACTTGCTATATCTAATATGGCCCTAGCCAATGTGTCTTGAACTTCCCTGGGAACTTGATGAATTTGCTGTCATAGAGGAGCACCAGGTCTCTTGTCTAGAAAGTCTTATTCTTAATGTGTCTATCATGCCAAGATTTTTCTCGGGCCTTCTGCACTTTCTGATGGAATCCAGCGATGAACCTGTCTTCTTCTAAGGCAAGCAGCTGTGCTAGCCTTGCTTCAACTGTGTCTGTATCAGTCATCCCGGTAATCTGAGCGATTCTTAAACTAGGAAGAATATACTCCATAGGCATAACAACCTCTTGTCCATATACCAAGCTAAAAGGTGTCTGTCCCTTAAGTTTCTTACATGTGGTTCTGTATGCCCATAAGACAGCGTTAACTCTGAGGTCCCAATCATTCCTATGGCTATTACAGATCTTAGGTAGAGCATTTTCTAAAATCTTATTGAAGGCCTCTACTGTACCATTAGCCTGTGGGTGGTAGGGAGTGCTCTTATGGTGCTGGATCTGGAATTCTTCTGTTAATGCCTCAATAGTACTGTTCAAGAAATGTGTACCTTGGTCACTCATCAAAATTACTGGGCATCCAAACCTGCTGATGATGTTTTCGAAAAGGAACTGTGCAGCTATAGTGGCATCATAATTTCTTACTGCTTTGGCCTCTGCCCATCTGGTGAGGTACTCTGTCCCAGTGATAATATATCTCGCACCAGTGCGCTTCCCTAGTGGGTTGATAGGACCCACAAAATCTATAGCCCATTTGTCGAATGCGCGCAGCGTGACCTACGGTCGCAGCGGCATTTCATCGCGTCGCAAGGGTTTTCCTACCCTTTGACAGATATCGCAGCATCTGCAAAAGTCCTTGGTGTCTTTATGCAATGTAGGCCACCATAATCCTGCCTCCAGGATTTTCTGCGCAGTCGGTTTTCTTGCAAAATGTCCTCCTGCGGTTCCTGAGTGAGCCTCTCTGATCATAGCGTCTTTTTCATGCGGCATCACACATCTGCGTAGAACTTCATCCAGGCCTAACTTGTATAGGCATCCTGCAATGAGGGAAAAACTCTCTAGGAGAGTCTAATAACCCTAGTGCCTCGGAACTACGGGGACTTTCACCCTTAGAAAATAGGAGGGTTACCCACAATGACTTGACATGACTTGTTTACATTATATATCCTCCCGATAGGAACATTGGGGTATGACATGACACAAGTACATCCCAGAATAAACATTGGGTTATAATACATAAGAAATATAAGTGAATACATTCTGAAGTTACAATTACATAAACACTCCCTCTTAACTAGGAAGGTATTCTCTCTACACAATTTTCATCACTGGTCTTCTTATCTGGATCATCTCGTCATTTGCATCTTCAAGTCATCTTCATCTTTGGATCTAGATCATCACTAGATCTGGATCATCATCACTAGATCTGGATCATCACTAGACATAATCACCTGATTTGGATCATCACTTGATCTAGATCATCACTGGACATCATCACTGGATCTGGATCATCACTCGATATGGATCATCACTGGACATCATCACTGGATTTGGATTATCACTCGATTTGGATCATCACTCCTAGATCTTCATTACTAGATCATCACAGGTGCTATCTCATGATTCTTCTTGTCACAGGAAGTTCTACAGAGCCAACCCTTTTTCATGCTAGTTGTAGGCCTGTTGTAATCTCATAGATCACATAAGGTTACCAATAATACATACTAAAACATAACTATAAAATCAGATACAAGAGACAAGAACAGATAGGAAAACAGATTATATTATTATAATGAGTTCATACAAGGCAGAGAACTGAACTGAGTTCTTGCTTAGCTCAACAGCCTAAGATATACAAGTTACAAATAGTTACAAAATAAATACCTATCGGTTCGGTGAACCGACACGACTGTTAGTTAAGTCAACTAATCTTTCTAGTTAGTCGGCCGACCGACTTAGTCGGCTAATCGACTAAGTCGGCCCATTGACTTAGTCAGCTGATCAACTAAGTCGGGCTTCGTTCAAGTCGACTTCGTCGACTTGCTCCTTCTACATCTCCCCCACAAACAAAATGTTTCTTTGTCCCAAAGAAACAGGGAGGTACAAAATTTGAAACTTGGTCGAATCAATCATACTTGCTCATGAAGTGGACTGTGCAGACAGATGGTTGGTCTGCGCTAGACGCAGACTTTGACGATAGTTGGAGCTGTGATGGCAAGAGGATGCTGGAAGTCAGTCCAACTCTACAATTCCTTCTGGATATCGATTGTTAAGGTAGTGAGACTTGAAAGGATCGACATCTTTTCTGACATGGGCATTTCTGCGATGCTCTCCATGTTGGGACCCAACAAGCTATTTTGCTCTTCTGCAGCTTTGATAAGTCATTTCATCTGTGGGCAGATGATGTCAACTTTCTCTAAGTTGGGAAGGGCCTGTTGAACCCACTGATGAACCTCTCATTCTAGCTTCTGCAGTTTGTTGGTCTCCATCACAATTTGTTCTTCAATGGTCTGCCTCAGTTCTGCCTCAGTCGACTTCCGACCCTCCAAATCCTGAATGCCCTGTCGTGCCTACCTTGTCTACTGATAGAACTGCCCATAGTGAGTAGGCTAGTCTCGTAATACTTCCTCAGTGATAACTGATTCTTCCATATGATCCTGTAGAACCTTGTAAGCCTCCGAGAATGCAGTGTGCTGGGCCAGGAGCAGTCGAACAGTCTCTTCCTTTTGCTCTTCTTTAGTCTCTTGCATCCGGGTCTGGACGGTCGATACCATCGTCTCGAAGAGCTGATATGCTCTTTCCAGTGGTCGATTTGTGTCGACTTCGAGAGGGCCTGGTATCACGGTCTGTACTAGAGCTCTGCATCTACCGAGAAACTCGACTTCTACTGCATTTTTGGCTACAAGCTCTTTATTTTTCTGATCTGTCCTTTTCTTTGACTCTTTGGCCACCCTATGGAGCTCCTGCGTCCAGATAGCATTAAAACTGAATTTCAACTGAGACTTTATTTGCACGGGCATCCTTGACAATGTCAATAGTTGTGGCTGCTAGTTCCTCCTCATCGTCGGACGAGTCAGCCAGAATAAGCTTGCGCTTACCCCTACCTTGTTGGAGTTTCTGGGCTTTGATTTTTTTCCTTGCGACAGCTATCTCCTTAGCCAGCTTCTTAATGATGCTTTTGGACAAAGCATATTCTGGGTCGTCGCCTTTGACTTCACCTGTCGGTACTTGAGTGGGGTCGACGGTTGTTGGAGCCGGAGGAGTTGTCTGTTGTTGTGTTTGTATTGTTGGTTGTTGTTGTTCTGACGGCTGGGGGTCGACTACCTTTGCAGTTGGAGGTTTGACAGTGATGTGTACCCAAATGGTGGGCACGGTCGGGGTGTCCTCCGACACAAATGTGCTGATGTATAAATTTAACTCATAGTCCTCTTCTTTTTCCTGGTCGGTGAGCGGTTCTATGATGGAGAAGTCGACCTGTTTGGCAGCCTCTGGAATTGGTATCTTTGTCTGCACTTGTCTGGTCAACTCTCAAAAAATATGCTCGACCGTTGGATAGTTGTTGAGGTCCTGTGCTTTGGGGTCCTGACCTCGCATGTACCATACTGATGTATGATCAAGTTCTAACTGGATATGAGACTCAGCAGGGAGGTTTCGTCGGATGTTCTGGGGCACCCTCCACCTTGTTGTTCGAACCTTCAATTGCTGGAACCAGTTTTCTAGGAAGACTTTTCCTGTGCCAGCTCATGCAAGGTTCCTTTTTGTGAAAAAGGTTTAAAGCGGTTCATTTGGAACTTGGTCGGCTCTCGGAAGACGGGGCTACCTTCCGGACAAAAATGATACATTATAATCCAGAGAATAAGGGAGGGGAATTTGATGATACCTCCCATTTCTTGACAGCGTTCACAGATGGTTTTGATCATGTCGGCAACATAATCTCCCCATCGGTAGATCCGACCGTCAATCGCGATTGTGTCAACCGCTTCCAGCATCTCCAGTTTAAGGTCGCTACCCTGACCTGCCAATGTAAGGGTGATTGCTATGATTTTAGCCAAGATCTGTGGCATCCTTGTCGTAATCTGGCCGATCATCAATCCTTTAGAGTTCTTTCCCGATAGTGAGCCTGTAAGTTCTTGGACTAACCCATATTTGATCCCAATAGGTACAGGGCTGCCTTGGTTGGACAGACCCGTAAGCTTGGAGATAACATCTCCAGTGATATCAATAGGCTGGTCGAAGTAGAATCGGCCATTGTGGTAACGACTGATAATGAATTTAACAGCAGCTTCCTTCGTCCCACCGAAGCTTGCCATCAGTGGTGCGTTAGGATAGTTGAAGATGGAGCTCTTCCAAATTTTCTCCGCGGCCTGGGTCATTCTGTTGTCGACATAGGCCCACTCTTGGATCTCTGTCCAGAGTTTCTGGAAGGGGCCCTCCTGTACCTTTGCATTTTTTATGTTCTTTAAGCGGTTGAGCAAGGGGGTTTCTTCTGCTTGCAGCTCCTTTTCCTTGGTCGCGGCTCTGGTTAGTTTGGGTGCCATTGCGTCGGACTGATCGGGGTTTTGACAGGGCTCTTGTGCTTTGGTTGACTGAGATTTCGGGTGCTCTGATGGTAATGGGTGTGGTGAATGAACCTTCGACTGTCCATTATTTATAGGCATGGGTGTGGTTGAGTGTTGAAGTGGGTGTATTAATGGCAGACTTGACAGTCCAACTGCAATACTTGAGTGCGACTTAATGGAGGATCTGTCTCGGCGCTCGAAGCCATCAATGCATGATGGGACTTTCGAAGTCGATGGTCGATGTCGTTGGTGAAAATGGTTGGCTTGACTGGCCGATGAATATGGTCGATGGTGGTGATGGCGATTGTCGAAGTAGTGAGTGGCTGTCATGGTTGGATGTATTATTTTGTTTTTGGAATTTTTCTATCTTTTTATGAGTTTTGATTGATGGTTAAGGTCGTTATTTGATTTTTTTTATTTTTTTTTTAACGTTTGAGTCGAGATCCATTAACGAGCTTCTAAAATACTAGGCCCTCTAATGTATTTAGTCGGACCGAGCCATTTGGATGTATTTCTTCGACAACGTAAGGTCCCATCCATTCTGTGTGTAATTTCTTGGGTTTTCCTTTGACTCGACTATTATAAAGTAAAGCAAGGTCGCCGACCGAAAGATTTTTGTTTTTGATGTTATGGTCGTGCCAGGATTTCTGTTGTTGTTTGTGAATTTCCTGATACTGCATAGCCATGATTCTATGTTCTTCTAGCTTACTGAGTTGAAAGAGTCGGTCCTTTCTTGCCTGTTCGACATCGACATGTAGTATCTGTGCAATAATAGGAGTCTGCTATCGGAAATGTAGGGGCACGACGGCTTCCTGTCCGTAGACTAGTCTGAAGGGTGTTTGATCAGTCGACCATTTATATGCTGTCCTATATGCCCAGAGAACCGCAGGGATTTTCTCATCCCAGTCATCTTTGTCGGTATTGCATATTTTGTTTAACCCTTTTGTTAGTGTTTTGTTAAAAGCTTCAATCGCGCCGTTCGACTGAGGATTATATGCAGTGCTTCATCGGTGGTCGATGTGAAACTGGTCGGTCAAATATTTGATGGTTTTGTTGATAAAATGTGATCCTTGGTCGCTAATCAATGTGAGTGGGCATCCAAATCTAGTGATAATGTTTTTGTAGATGAACTTAGCAGCTACCTCACTTGAACATGTATCGACGGGTTCAGCTTCTACCCATTTGGTGACATAATCCACTGCCGTGATAATATATCTTGCACCTGATCATTTGGCTGGGTTAGGAAACGGTCTTATGAAGTCTATAGCCCAAATTTCGAAGGTGAGACCAGGGTTTACAGATATCAAGGGAATTTATGTACTTGGCAGAGGTCGACCAAGTCGTTGACATCTATCACATTGACTAACAAATTTTTTGCAATCTTTGTGGATCGTCGGCCACCATAAGCTCGACTGTTGGATTTTTCTTGCAGTTGTATTCGCTTGAAAATGTCCTCCTGCAGGTCCATAGTGTGCTTCATGCATGATTTTTTCTCTCTCATGGTCGAGTACACAACGTCTTAGAATGTTGTCTAACCCCATTTTGTACAAAAATCCATTGATGATGCTGTAGGATGCAGCCTTCATAGCTAAGATTTGTTTCTTCTTGGTGTTCAGACCTTTGGGTGCCTAACCTGTCTCTAGGAACTATGCTATTTCTTCTAGTTCTTCGGGTACTACTTCTATGTGAAATAGATGTGCATCTGGCAAGTCGTCGTTGACTCTGGTCGGTTCCTCCCCTGTGTCGATACAGGATAGGTGGTCGGGTCCGACATTTAGCTTTCCTAGTCGGACCACTACTTCAAACTCAAATTCTTGAAATAGCAGTAACCATCGACAAATTCTCCCATGATGAAGGGGTTTATTAACAAGGTATTTTAAAGCTTGATGGTATGTATAAAATATGAAGGGGTTGGCCAGTAGGTAATGTTGATACTTCTGGAGATCAAAGACCATACCTAGGGCTTCTCGTTCAGTGGTCGAGTAGTTCCTTTCAGGCTTATTTAATTTTCTACTGCTGTACACTATGGGGTAGTCCATCCCATCATCTCGTGGTTGAGTTAGGATTGCTCCGATTGCGATGCCTGATGCATCAATATGCACATGAAATTTGGTCGACCAGTTTGGAAATTTAAGGATGGGGGCTTCGACCAGTTTTCTTTTCAATTTGTCGAAGGATATTTGACATTCTTCTATCCACTAAAATTCTTGGTCGTCTTTTAGTAATTCTTCCAGAGGGTAAGTCATATCGGAATAGTGTCTGATGAATTTCCTATAGTATCATGTATGGCCCAATAACACCCGGACCTATTTAGGGTTTATTGGAGGTTTTAGGTCAAGGATGACTTTAATTTTGGCAAAGTTGACCTTTATACCGTATTTGCAGACAATATGCCCTAAGAGTATGCCTATAGGAGTCATAAAGGTACATTTCTTAATGTTCAGGGAGAGTTGTATCTATTGACATCTCTCCAGCATAAGTCGGAGCCATGTGTAGTGATCCTTTAAGGTGGAATATATAGTCCAGTCGTCGAAGTAGACTACCATGGTTTTATAGATATACTCTTGGAATGTTTTGACAACAATTCGGGAAAATATGGCAGGTGCATTCTTTATCCCAAAAGGCATAACTCGATAAGCAAAGGAACCAAATTCACAGAAAAATGTTGTCTTATTTTGATCTTCTTTTGCTATGGGTACTTGGTTGTATCCTGAAAATCCATCTATGAAGGAGTAACATTCATGGCCTGCCACTTCATTCAATATTTCATCATCATAGGGGGTTGGGAATGGGTCTGTTAGTGTGACTTTGTTGAGTTCCCTAAAGTCAACACAAATTCTTAACCTGGTCGGGTCATGTTTCCTAGGATGAACGACCATGGGGCTTTCCCACTCCGACTGGTCAATGGGGTAAATGATTCCTGCTGCTAACATGTTGTCTATTTCCTTCTTAACTATCTCTTTATACTTATGAGCTAGTTTATAGGGTCTTTTCTTGACAGGTCGGACATCAGGTTTAATATCTATTTTCATTTCTCCCATTTCTTGTACTAACCCTTTCAAGTCTTTGTAGTCCCTTGCAAAGACATCCTGGAACTCTCTAAGTAAGTTTATGATTTCGGTGGTTTGGTGTTCATTCCAGTAGTCCCCAATCTTAGATATTTTTGGACGAATGTCGTTTGAAATGTCGACCTCCTTAGTTTTCACTTTGGCATCCAGCCACTCTGGTGCTTTAGCTTCATTGATCGGCCAACTTCCTTCTTTGAACTGTGAGAATGTAGCCGGAAAGTCGGCTGCAGTCATTCTGTCAAGGTCTGGTTTGTCGGTGGTCTCGACTTTCAGGATTGAGTAGATTGGTTTGGTTGTTTCAATGTGGTCAAGTTTCCATCTAAAGCTCTTGCATGTGGTGTGTTCATTTTCTAATTGCAATCGGGTCGACTGTGGCCTGGGTGCAGTTTGTATAGTGTTACAGTCCTTAACCGGTCGGTGGGTCTGGGAGGGTTGAGTTATGGTCGGTTGGATGAAGTGTTTCATTTGTTGGGCTGTCTCGGCCAGTGTTTCATTTTGGGGTATGAACTAAAAGTCCTTGATAAATTTGTTTGTCAATTCCTTCCAAAAGAAGGTTTCTCCTCTAGCTTCCTCCATCTTATACCATTTATTGGGTAAGTCGTCTAAGGTTGAAGGAAACAAATGGGGGGCCAAGCTCGCTCATTTTTGTATCCAATCCTTCTCCACTCTCTTTCGCAAGTACTAATGTGGTCTTCGGGGTTTTGAACTTGGGTAAAGATAGGGATTTGAGCTTCCTGAGTTAGCTTTTTCCCACCAACTCGTTCGACAAAGAAAGTTGAAGCAGTTGTCCAGGTTTGTAGTTTTGACTGATGGGTGTCCCACCATCTAGTTTCTTGACCGGTAAATGTTTCCACTAAGATTTGAAGTTTGCCATGTTCTCCAACATTTTTAGATACTTTTTCGACATGTATGATTGGGGATTCTCTCTCCTTATATCTGGGCAGTTGAGTAGTATGTAAACTGGTTGGCTGTAAGGTAGGTCGTTCCCTGATTTTCCTTTCAAATATTTTAGGGATAATTGATACAATGAAGCACTGTCGGGTGGGTTTTTTCTGTACTTTTTGTATAGTCTAGCACCCTCTTGCTTGTGTTTCATAATTTTCCATCTCCCAATCATATAATTCAGCATCTAAATTATAACCAATGGAGTCTTGGTTACCTAAGTGAAGCTCCCCATAGATGTTTGGCTCAGTATAGTCCGTATGGTTATGGATCTGGTAAAGTTGTCTGGCATCAACTTCCTCATCAATCGGTTCTATCCAAGGTTTCCCTTGTGATGGATTAATAGGTACGATGACCTTTTGGCCATTTCCTTTGAGCTTAATCCGTTCCTTATCGAGGGAGATAGATGCTTTCATCTTTCGTCCCCAAGGTCGACCGACTAGGGATGGAAAGGAGCTAGATCCTTCCTTTGGGTCAATAATTTTGAAATCAACCTTAGTCGATATTCCTTTCATGGTCATGTCGACATCTTTCCAAACCCCAATGGGTTCAACGAGGCCTTGGTCGGCGATTTTTAGGTAAATGCCTGACTCATAGAGTTGAGGTCGTCCCATCTTTTCCCATGTATCCCGTGTCATGATATTTACCTGAGACTCGAAATCGAGCACCACTTGTCGGACGTGATAACCTTCGATTTCCAAGTCTACAAGTGGGTCAACGTCGTTTTTGTCTTTCTGGTTTAGGCTGCAAATGTTCTTAGTTTGTTTCCCCAAGTTAGTGCTTTTTATTTCATGTAATAAATCAATGAATTGGGCTACAGATGTGTCTGTTTGGATGAGATGAGTTAATTGTTGTGTCGTGTTAAGTCGACTATTAATAATGTCTTCTTGTTGTGCAATATTTTGAAAGATGTGGGAGGCGTCTTGATAGGTTTGTTTTTCCTTGAGAGGATCCGGATAACCATTTGTGTTTTTAATTTTACTAATTTGGGGGTTATCAGGCCCTGTTTTTGTGCCTTGGCGAGTGACAATATGCAGATTTTTA
>LPNX010804454.1:176553-190475 GCA_001517045.1 Pseudotsuga menziesii
GAGTGAAAAATTACAAAGGGCGCGCTACAAGAATATCGCGGCCTTTGTTTTTCCCGATTTTTAAGCAAATTTTTGTCAGGTTTTCAAATGATGAATGATTAATCCCATGCTGACAGTTGTTTGCAACGTGTGAGCTACCAAATTGTCATGATTCCAACTGTGTTCAGGTCCAGGTCCTGAAGCAAATCATGGCCATCATTAATCTTAAGGCGGTTTGGTTTGACAATTAGCAGCGAGATTCGGTTTAATATAGCATGATTTTTCATTACATGCACTGTCAAAGGTGAAGGAGGAGATCGTGGGTAACCATAATCGCTAAAAGACCGAATTGTGTCCCTGTAGAGCAGAAGCAAGGTTATGAAGACTAACGGGAAATTAGGGATTTTCAATTACACTAATTGCAGTCAAATGAATCATTGAGAGACATCGGTACATTCGTGGAGAAGCATTTGACACCTCAGGACGTGATATTAAACTATGGCAGCGGATCAGTTGACAGGTATTTCATGATAAATCCCTGTAATTGAAAATTTGGGGTTTTTATAGGTGAGGGTCGTTCTAAATAAATTGATTGATGGAGAGGTTGAATTATGCTCTTAAATGAGATTTTAGCCCAAGAAATAGTTGTTTGAACCATTCTGAAAAGTTTCATTGAACAGAGCACTGAAAAATATCCCTAGGTTTGAACTATCCAGTCATTGAAGTTCGAAACGGTCTGAGGTGAAAGCTGTTTATGTTTTAGCACTCAAATTATACCAAAAGCTCTGATACTTATTCACATTGAGTTTAATGAGTTGAATGACAAGGATTGTTTGCAGAACTAATGTCATTTTCAGTACTAAGGATACAGGAAGCTAATGTGAATATATTGCAGAAGATCTTGTTTGCTCATCTACCTTACAAGTAGTCTCCAGTTGAGAAGCCTGTGGTTGGTATTACATTTGAAAAGTCTGAAACTGTGACAAAGTTAATGGTTTTGAAGAATGATGTTGGCATTGATGCACAGGGTTCGATGAGAGTCTCTTGTCCAAAGGAATAATATATATGATACTTAAAGTTGCAGGGAAACCTGGGTTGTTAGATATAGAAGTTAATTGTTTTTAGAAGTAGATGAAGGCAGTGAGGATTTGAATAAGAGATGAAAGCCTAGTATCAGTTGGATGAGCTGAAAGAGATAAGTTTGATATGAACAATCTGCAATCAATCTAAAAGTGACAACAGAGTTCCTTCATGAAATACCTTTATTGTGCAGAGATGTTCATGAATCATGCTGACAGGTGGTAGATACTGATATACAGTTGTGCTCTACAAATTGAAGATGGTTCTCTGTTCAAAAATAGTTTGAATGGTAATTAGGTTTCAAATATTGTGCAGTTAACCTATACATAGACCTAACTTGTATTGTTAAAACAAAGAGCATTGAAGCCCTCGGTGATTTGAATTTTTCCACTTTTGGGAAGATTTATTTTACCTTTCAAAAAATAAACAGGTCTGTCAAGAAATAAGCAGAAAATCAGTTCATAGAGCATCTTCTGAACCCCAAATCCAGACAGCTTCTAGTTTCTGAAGGAAAAAATATGGGCAAAAGTGGCAAAAGTGATAAAGTGAACAGGGATGAACCCACTGATTTACCTTGGATTGAAAAGCTCCCTGATTGTGCTGACTTGTTCCAATAGGCTGGTTGGATGAATTTCTTCAAGAGGATAGATGGGTACAATGTAGAAGTGTCCTGTAAGTTTTCTCAAGGTTTCAAAGATGATATGGTCATCTTTAATTCTCTCAAATTCAAGTTGACAGTGGAACTGATCTCAGAATCCATAGGGATTAAAAATGAGGGTGAACCATGGTTCAAGAAGCTTCCTTTTGACTTTGATCCACAAAGATATCTTTTACCTAATGTCATTCCTGATTGGAACAAAGGCATCCCTATTCAAAATTTTAGAAAAGAGTGGGTTGAGCCAATCAGGATACTACAGAGCTATGTGACTTGTGAGGGTAGGTATGGATATGTATTCAAGTATCACTTTAGATTCCTTGAAAATATGGTGGGAGTCTCAAAAATGAACCTGCCTTTCTTCTTTTTGAAGATGATACAGAAAATGTCCAGTAGGGTTAAGCAACATGAAGACCATACATCTCAGCCAATTTTTCATCATGGACTAATCAAGTTAATCATCAGCAAGGTTTTGCAGAAGGAAGGGAGATCCTGGGACTTTTTTATCTTTTGGTCTGGTTTTCAAACCAAAGGTGAAGATCAAAAACCTAAAAGGCAAGCTGACAAGGGTAAGGTTTTGATGAGGAAATTAGGTAAAAAGTCTAAGCCTGAAGATAAGCCAGAGGTCAAAGTTGAGGAAGCATAAAAGCAGGTGGAAAAGGATAATAGACCCAAAGTATTTTCAGCTAGTAACAAAGGCAAGTACTCACTGTTTGAATACCAAAAGCGGCTGCTACAGCCCATGGTACCAACAGAGGTCCCTCATAAAATGAAAACTGCTGATACACAAAAGGTGACTGTGCATGAAGAAGAATTGCAAGACAATAAAAGAAGCCCCATTACTGTATTGTCTGATGATGAGGTTACCTTTTAGAAGAGGTGCAGGTAGAAAAAACTACAATTGAAACTGAAACCTACAAAGAGATTCCTTCTTCAGGCAGCAAAGCAACAAAACCTAACAGAAAGAGGGGTAAGCTTGAAATAGTAGAGTTGGCTACTATCCAACATCAAGGAAAGGAGTTGAAAATTCCAGAAGAAAAAGCATCATATTTCAGACCTAAAACTAGGTCGAGGAACAAGCTAAGACTGAACATGAAAAAATTGCTCAATCCCAGGTTATACACAAATGAAATTACTGTGTTAGATGATGTATCCCCTGATGAAAATCCAGAAATTAAGAAAGCTAGCAGAAAAGGGAAGAAGCCAGCAGCTGTAAAAGCTCCTTCTGTACATCCTACAGAAGTCAAGAGTTCATCAAGATTATTAGAAGATTCAAGCAAGCCTGCATCTAAATTATCTGCAATAATTTTTGAGATAAAAGATAAACTCTTAAAACAGCAGCAAGAAAAAAAGGCAAAAGCATGTCTTGTTGAAAATCAGGAGTGGGAGGAAGAAGATGAAGCTATACTCAGGGAAGCAGGAATTATAAAAGAACCTAATAAGCTATTTCTCAGACTTTTTAATGCAGGATGCAAATATATTGGAGATCCCTAGTTTTGATGAAGAAAATTTGCAGGAAAGTATTCAGAAATACAAACAACATATGAAACACTTACAAGAGACTAATGATGGGTTATTTAAAGTCAACAGAGGGAATATAGAGGAGCTGCAGGATGTCCATAATCATTTCCTGGAACTATCAGAAGTGTCTAAAGAAGTGCTAAAAAGGAAAAGAGCTACTGACAGGTATTCCATAAAGCTAGAGGAAACAGTCCAGGACCTACAGCAGAGAAACAAGGAGCTCATAAAGAAGATTAATGACATGGAGAAGGAACAAAAGAAAGCAAAGAGGAATTCACAAGCCCTAGATGGAATAGCACTGCTCGCTGAGGCAGCCAAAGATTTGTGAGATGATTATGGAATCAATTAGTTGTTATCTTTTGATAAACACATTAGTTAGTGGTTTGCTAGTTTTAGTAAATATCAGATTTTGTAATATTGCACATTTACTTTATTACATAGAATGGCTTGAAGGCAGTTAGGGTTCACTCCTAACTGATTTTTGTAAAGAAACACTATTTAGAGAGATAGAGAAGTCATTAGACAGGTTCGATTTTTGAGAGCTTTCAGGAGGTCTTCAAGCTCAGTTGGTTTTCAAACTTGTTTATGAGTAAGGTACAAAGCTCTTGTATGCAGTGGTTGACAAAACTATGAGATATATATGACTTTTACCCTTCAGATTTATGTATTGGCTTCATTTTCATATTTTCTAGTTGCTTAAATTGATAGATTCATTGACTGGTTTATATTTATATTCTGGTAATGCCTGTCATTTATGTATGAACCTCAATACTGTTTCTGTTTGATCTTGTTACATATATCATGCATCTTCATCTTTTACTACTTATGATTCAGTAGTTTCTTTACTTATGAATGTATTCCCTGACTATTTTCAAAGTTCACAACCAAAAATATATTGCAGAAACCCAAAACCTTAATTTTATTGAGTTTTATATTTGAGTGTGTGTTAGCTTGTTTCTCTAGCCTTAGAAACAATTTCTGGCACAAACATCTTTGGTGCCATTGCCGGGGATGAAGCTGAAGCATATCTTCCCTGGGATACTTATCAGTTTTCCTGGTTTAAGAGGTGGACTTGAACCAGTATCTTTTAAGGCTATTTTTCACCAAAATTGTGACACTGGATTCTAGAGGAGTGGGAACCAGGAGCAGACCTACTTTACCATTACATTCAGGGGTTTCAGACCCTGAACAGATCTTTAAAACAACAAGAAAACTTAGAAGGTCTCAATCTCTACCAGCCTCTTGTGACCCTGACCAGTTGGGTGTTTTACTACATTCAGCTGAAACCTCACCTTGGGTGAAACCTACCATTCCTGAGAGCACTTTTCAAGTTTTTACTAATCCTCAAACCTTTTTGAAAGGCAAGACTGCTTCTCCTGGTAAAATACCTCTCTTTCAGCTGAAAATAGGAAAGAGCCCTTTTCAAACAAGTTCCAGTCAAGCTTCCTCATCTTCAAAACCTGTTAGTCCAAAGATGGAAGCCCAAAACCCTCCCATGGATATGATGGACCGCATGGTTGCATCCAGGTATGCACCATTAGTCTTACCTTAGCCTTTACATGCTTTGCCTGGAGGTGATTACCAGAAATATATGCCTAGGTTCAATGGCTAGGGGGAGACCACTACTGAAGAACATTGGGAGGCTTTCCTAAGTTATGTTGACAATCAAAACATTGAGACCAAAGATGTATGGATGAGGGTATTTGTTCAGAGCCTTGATGGAGATGTAAGGAAGTGGTTCAGAGAGTTTCCTGCCAACTCAATCACTATAATTGAAGAGCTCCGTGATCTTTTCATGAGGCAATGGGGAGACACAAAGGACCATACCTATTATATAACTGAGTTTGGAGCTCTCAGAAGGAAGAAGGAGGAGTCTGTTGCTGATTTTTCCAAAAGATTTAACAAAATGTATAGTAGGATTCTAGCAGAAATTAATCCTACTGAAACATCAGCTAAGCTCACTTATGCCAATGCCTTTGACCATGAATTTTCTTTATTACTGAGAGAGAGAAGGCCTATCACCCTGCTGAACATGCAAGATGCAGCATTGGAGGTAGAGTCTAATTTGTTGGCTTTAAACAGACTTAAGAATGAAACTCCCTAGCAGATTTATGAAAGAAAAGGAAAGAAAGAAGCTGTTTCAACAAGTACTGCTCCTCAGTCTGCTGAAGCCAAGATAGATGAGATGGAAAAGATGGTAAAGATTCTCACTTCCAAACTGAATAAACTAGAGCTTGAAAAGAATTCTGCCAAACCTGCTCTAGAAGCTGAAAGAAATCCAAATAATTAGAATCAGTTTAGAAAGCATTTTGCTCCTAGATTTATACCAAGAGAGCGCAGGAACAATGATATTCAGCGAGAGAGGAGAGAGAATGAATATCAAAGAGTGCCCCCACCTCTTCAAAATAATGTACCTGATGAAGAAGAAGTTGATGAACAGCTGCTCTTTGAAGAGACTGAGACTGATTAGGACATGAATCACTTTGGAGATGGATTGTCTACAGGTTTTCTTACTGAAGAAGATTTCCTGAATTCATAATATTATGATGCTGATATGTTTAAAGCCAAGGATGAGCTGGAATTAGAAAAGACTGCTGTAACTGCTGCTATTCATCAGAATGGACCAAAGAAGGCTATAAATCTCAGATCAGGCCCAAAGCAAGTGGTGCAGGCCCCAAAAAAGAAAGCTATTGTTCCTGCTGCTGCTGTTCCTGCTAAACAAACAGCTGATCCTATGCCAGAAAAAAGACAATCTGCAGAAAAATCAAAGAAGAATGCTGAAAATGAAGAGGTAAACAAATCTGTCAAGAATTTTAGTTTGGAGAATGAACTAGGGAAGTTAAAGATCCCTGTACCTTTGACTAAGTTAATAAAGAATCCTTCATATGAAGAAACAGTCCTGAAAGTGATGAATGTACCGAGTAATCAGCCTGTTTCAGATACAGTCAATTTGCAGGAAGAAAGCCCAAGAATTTTTATTGGATCAGCTCTGGCTGAAAAGACTGAAAATGAGGCTGGTGCTTCTCCTCCCTTTTATGTTACCTTGACTGTCCATGACCAAATGATTCACAATTGTCTTTTAGATTCAGGAGCTTGCCACAATTTGATGCCAAAAGTTGTAATGGAAGCCCTGGGCCTCAGTATCACCAAACCTTACCATGACCTATATGCCTTTGACTCCCGAGCTGTGAAATGTTTAGGAGTAATTAAAGATATGGTTGTTAGCTTAGCTCAGTTGCCTATGAAAAGTGTGATAATGGATGTTGTAGTAGCTGACATTACACCAAAGTTTGGCTTACTTCTGTCTAGGTCATGGGCTAAAAAGGTTGGGGGACCTTACAAATGGACCTTTCATATGCCACCATTCCAGTGTTTGGTGGAGAAACTAGAAGACTGTATAGAGAACTGCAGTTTGCTTACATAGTGACAGATGACAAGCATCCCACTAATCACCCACTGTACTCTGTTGATAAAGATCTTGGTACATGCATGTTACATTTCAGTGATGAGGATAATTCTGCCGGTCTGTTACAAGTGGAAAAATATCATCCAATAAAACACAACAGAGAGGAGGAAGATGTATTGTGGGAGCTATACTTTGATGGATCCTCGTGCAAAGAGGGTGTTGGAGCTGGAGTCCTACTCATTTCTCCTGGAGGTGAGACAGTGAAACTCATGTATAAGCTAGAGTTTGTTACCACTAACAATATGTTAGGATTATTAATCCTCCCTTGTCCAAATTTGGTCATATGTCTAAATAGGGAGTCATGTCTAAATCGGGAGTCCATCCAGTCTATTTATAGTCANATAGGGAGTCATGTCTAAATCGGGATTCCATCCAGTCTATTTATAGTCATTAGCACCATTGGTTAAACTTAACCTAATTGGGGCACATGTTTCAGTTACCAAAGTGTGGCGAACACTAATTGAGGCTCACTGCCACTTATTGCACTTGATTGCATAATTTTAGGAGTCTCCTAGATCAATCCCTACAATTTAGGAAGCAACTGGGAGTGCCGAAACCAACCAAGTTCAGTTAACTTCAGTTGATGACTAGTTAAGCCAAGTTAGGAGTCAGTTACATTCAGTTCTAGCTCTCTACATTCAGTTAAATAATGGTTTAATTAATTGCACACATGTGGGACGTTTTTCTCACCTACCACAGTCAGTTAACCATTATTTAATACTAAATGTAACAGTTGGTTGTGTTTTAGAACTCCGGTTATGATTTAGACAAGGACAGTTAACTACTGAGTCCTTAACTTCAGTTGATGACTAGTCAAGCCAAGTTAGGAGTCAGTTATATTCAGTTAAATAATGGTTTAATTAATTGCACACATGCGGGGTGCTTTTCTCACCTACCACAGTCAGTTAACCATTATTTAATACTAAATGTAACAGTTGGTTGTGTTTTAGAACTCCAATTGTGATTTAGACAAGTCTTGGTTACCTACAGTCAAGTAGAGTCATCAATTCGAACTTCCTCATGTGGATTCGAATTGCTTGTGGCTATTAAAGCCATTTTACATCATTGTAATTATTATCTGGATTACTTTTTTTGATTAATGAAAGCATTCACAGCTGCAAGCCTTTTGCACTGTTTCATTCTTCAATGGCTGAGTAAATTGTGAGATCTTCTTTGTGAGTTGTGTGTTTGTCTACAGATCTATATGCTCAAATTTAACACAATACTGCTGAGTATGAAGCTCTGCTACTGGGACTGAAAGCTGCTAAATACTTAGGCATTCAGCAAATTGCTGCATTTGGCAACTCTGAATTGGTTGTTCAGCAGGTGAAGAACAACTATCAAGTAAAGCAGGGTTTGCTGAAAGTGTACTGGAATGAGGTATGGGATATGCTTGATAACTATTTTGTAGCATTTAATATCACTCATATTCCAAGGAATCATAATGAGACTGCAGACTCATTAGCTTTGGCTTCCACACACTTCAGAATTCCTAAAACCACTCAGCTGAGGTATCCCATAGAAGTGAGGTACAGACCATGTGTACCGGATAATGTGAAGCACTCGAGGGTATTTGAAGATGACATTGAAATCAAAAAAATTCTTGATCTTATAGATTAGTTCACTAATTCCCAACTTGATCAAGAAGAAGATGAAGGGGATGAACAGTTAAATGAATTTGCTGAAAATGAATCTGCTGAAAATAAGTTTGCTGAACATGAGATAGCAGGTCATAAAATTATGGAGTTGAAGAGTAATTTCATCCCAAAAGGTTTAGTACCTTTAGAAATAATATTTACCAAAGATGATACTCCTTCAAAGCCAGTGGTTCAATCTTCAGAAGACAATGTAGTGGACTGCAACATTGGTTCTGCTGAACATCCAAAAATGGTAAAAATTTCAAAATCTCTGTCAGCTGAACAAAGAAATAGATACCTCAAACTTCTGAAAGAGCATGTATATGTGTTTGCTTGGTCTTATGAAGAGCTGAGAACCTATGATACAACAATCATTCAGCATAAGGACCTAAGGTCCCTTTGAAACCTAATGTTAAACCTTTCCAACAGAAACTAAGAAGGATTAATCCAGCTTTATTTCCTGTGATTGAGAAAGAAGTAAAGAAGCTGCTGGATGCAAAGATAATAGTCCCTCTCAGGTACTCTTCCTGGGTTGCTAATCTGGTTCCTATCAGAAAAAAGAATGGGGAAATTAGATTATGTGTTGACTTCAGAAATCTGAATAGATCATCATTGAAAGATAACTATCCTCTTCCTAAGATTGAACAAGTATTGCAGCAGGTAGTTGGAGCTCAGAGGATCTCTAAGGTGGATGGTTTTTTAGGGTACAATCAGATTGCAATGCACCCTGATGACAAGGAGAAGACAACCTTTACAACTCCCTGGGGGACATTCTTGTATGACAAGATGCCTTTTGGCTTGATGAATGCTGGAGCAACCTTTCAGAGAGCAATGGATATTGCCTTTGTGGGTGAAAAAGATAAGTTTGTGGTTATTTATTTGGATGATATTACATTTTTTTCTCAGTCAGATGATGAGCACTTGAAAAATTGAAGGCAGACCTTCCAAAAATGCAGAAAATTTGGCATGTCCCTTAATCCCAAGAAGTCACATTTTGTTGTGCAAGAAGGTAAACTACTTGGCCATTTGGTGTCTGCTGATGGCATCAGAATAGATCCTGAAAGAGTGAAAGCCATACTGAAGATCAGTTTACCTAGGAGTAAAAAGGATGTGCAGTCATTCATTGGCAAGATAAATTTTCTGCGGTGGTTTATTCCCAACTTTGCTGAAACTATTAAACAAATCACAGCCATGTTGAAGAAGGACCAGGAAGTTAGGTGGACTGTTGAAGCAAAGGCTACATTTGAAAAAATCAAGGTGGCTCTTACTGAAGCACCTGTTTTGGTAAGCCCCGATTTCACCAAAGAGTTTCTTACTTTTTCATTTGCATCAGAAGACACAATTGCAGCAGTCTTACTTCAAAAAAATAAAGAAGGATTGGAACAGCCTATAGCCTTTTTTAGTAAGACTCTCAAAGATTCAGAGCTTAAGTATAGCATTTTGGAGAAGCAGGCTTATGCTCTGGTGAAGGCTTTAAAAATTTTCAGAATTTATGTCCTGCACTCAAGAGTTATTTCATTTGTTCCAAATGCTGTTGTGAAAGATGTTTTAACATAGCCTGATAGTGAAGGGAAGAGAGGCAGATGGATTGCAAAGATCATGGAGTATGATGTGGAGATCAGACCCACCAAGCTTGTTAAAGGACAAGGTTTAGCCAAGTTGTTGGCTGATTCAAACTGTCAAGCTCTGGGACTGCATGTTATGGATGAAGAAATAGCTCAAGAGGAAGAGCAAGAAGCACTGAAGAAAGAGAAGATCATGGATTTCTATTCAGCATCTTCCTGGTATGCAGACATGGTCTATTTTCTTTTATTTCTGCAATGTCCTGAACATTTAGACAAGAAGGTTGCTAGATCTTTGAAACTCAAAGCTACTAAATACTGTTTGGTAGAGGATCAATTGTTCTGGAAAGATCCAGGAGGTATCTTGCTCAGGTGTTTGGATCAATCTGAAATAGGAGAGGTGATTTCAGAGTCTCATGAAGGAGCCTGTGGAGGGCATAAATATTGGAAAGCAATAGCTTACAAAATCTTGAGAGCTGGATACTATTGGCCCTCCTTGTTTGCAGATGTTTATCAGTAGGTAAGGGCCTGTGTTCCTTGTCAGAAGTTTGCTGGAAAACAGAAATTGTTGTCTTTGCCTTTAAATCCTATTGCAGTCAATGCCCCTTTTCAGCAATGGGGTCTAGACTTTATTGGAGAAATAAATCCAGCATCTTCAGGTCAGCATCATTGGATTCTTACTGCAACAGATTTTCTCACAAAATGGGTGGAAGTTATTCCCACAAGGAATGCTACAGACAAAGTAATCATGGATTTTATTGAAGAAAACATCCTGAGTCGGTTTGGTTGTCCACAGAGATTAGTAACAGACAATGCCAAGGCATTCAAGTCCAAGGCAATGGTGGCCTTTTCCGAAAAAAATGGCATCATTCTGAAGCACTCAACTCCCTATTATCCTCAAGTAAATGGCCAAGCTGAATCATCTAACAAGAACATCATTCAAAGCATCAAGAAACTGCTGAAGCATAACAAAAGGTCTTGGGATTCAATGCTGAAGTATGCATTGTGGGCAGATAGGATTACTGTAAAACAGGAAATTGGTACTTCTCCTTTTCAACTGGTTTATGGTACAGAGGCAGTATTCCCTGTTTAGCTGGGAATTCTAATGATGAAATTCCTCCAGAATTCTCAAGAGGAACCAGATGACATGCAGAGGAGAATCTTTGAAATGATAGAGTTATAGCAAAATAGAGAGAAGGTGGATGAGAAAGCACAGCTGTACAGAGCCAAGGTTAAAAACAGGTTTGACAGAAATATTAAAGAAAATACTTTCACAGAAGGTGAGATGGTTCTAAGATGGGATGCAAGAAAGGAGCAGAAAGGAAAACATGGTAAGTCTGACAATCTTTGGTTTGGCCCTTTTCTGGTATCAAAGGTTTTAGAAAAAAATACTTTTATATTGCAGTCCTTGGAAGGTGAGGAGTTGTCCAGCCCTCTTAATGGTAGATTCCTCAAACATTTTTACAGTTTATAAGGGAATTTTTCACTGATCATTGTACATATCGGTGTGAGTGAGATAGAATAAAGACTCCATATCCCAATGGAAGTTTACAGACAGGTAGATAGAAGACAGAAGGCACTGGTCTATAGGTTCTTGAAGCCTCACAGGGAGGACTTCATCCCGCAGCTGGAGCCATATGTTAAGTCAGAATTTTGTTTCTTCAATTTTGGTTTGATTTACATTTTCTTTCAAGGATTTAATTTACTTTATTTTGATTTTTCCCTCCTTTTGGGAAATTTTGTTTAGTGTTCATTTGAAATTTTGAGCTTGCTTTAGAAATTTTGAATTTTAAGCCATAGGTTTGTTTTTGTTAAAGGGATTTTTAAAGTTATTTTATCAAATGGTGAGTTCACAAGGCATACTATGAGCATACCTATCACTCTAGCAACTTTAAAAATTCATACAAAGTGTCCAAATGCTGAAAAAGAGCGAAAAAATAGCACTAAAGATATTCTTGTAGCGCTGGAGCGAAAAATTACAAAGGGCGCGCTACAAGAATATCACGGCCTTTGTTTTTCCCGATTTTTAAGCAAATTTTTGTCAGCTTTTCAAATGATGAATGACTAATCCCATGCTGACAGTTGTTTGCAATATGTCAGCTACCAAATTGTCATGATTCCAAGTGTGTTCAGGTCCTGAAGCAAATCATGGCCATCATTACTCTTAAGGCGGTTTGGTTTGACAGTTAGCGGTGAGATTCGGTTTAATATAGCATGATTTTTCATTACATGCACTGTCGAAGGTGAAGGAGGAGATCGTGGGTAACCATAATCGCTAAAAGACCGGATTGTGTCCCTATAAAGTAGAAGCAAGGTTATGAAGACTAAAGGGAAATTAGGGCTTTTCAATTCCACTACTTGCAGTCAAATGAATCATTGAGAGACATCGGTACATTCGTGGAGAATCATTTGACACCTCAGGATGTGAGATTAAACTATGGCAGCCGATCAGTTGACAGGTATTTCATGATAAATCACTGTAATTGAAAATTTGGGGTTTTTATCGGTGAGGGTCGTTCTAAAGAAATTGATTGATGGAGAGGTTGAATTATGCTCTTAAATGATATTTTAGCCCAAGAAATAGCTGTTTGAACCATTCTGAAAAGTTTCGTTGAACAGAGCACTGAAAAATAGCCCTAGGTTTGAACTATCCAGTCATTGAAGTTCAAAACGGTCTGAGGTGAAAGCTGTTTATGTTTTAGCACTCAAATTATACCAAAAGCTCTGATACTTATTCACATTGAGTTTAATGAGTTGAATGACAAGGATTGTTGGTAGACCTAATGTCATTTTCAGTACTAAGGCTACAGGAAGCTAATGTGAATATATTGTAGAAGATCTTGTTTGCTCATCTACCTTACAAGTAGTCTCCAGTTGAGAAGCCTGTGGTTGGTATTACATTTTCAAAGTCTGAAACTGTGACAAAGTTAATAGTTTTGAAGAATGATGTTGGCATTGATGCACAGGGTTCGATGAGAGTCTCTTGTCCAAAGGAATAATATATATTATACTTAAAGTTGCAGGGAAACCTAGGTTGTTAGATATAGAAGTTAATTGTTTTTATAAGTAGATGAAGGCAACGAGGATTTGAATAAGAGATGAAAGCCTAGTATCAGTTGGATGAGCTGAAAGAGATAAGTTTGATATGAACAATCTGCAATCAATCTAAAAGTGACAACAGAGTTCCTTCATGAAATACCTTTATTGTGCAGAGATGTTCATGAATCATGCTGATAGGTTGTAGATACTGATATACAGTTGTGCTCTACAAATTGAAGATGGTTCTCTGTTCAAAAACAGTTTGAATGGTAATTAGGTTTCAAATATTGTGCAGTTAACCTATACATAGACCTAACTTGTATTGTTAAAACAAAGAGCATTGAAGCCCTCGGTGATTTGAATTTTTCCACTTTTGGGAAGATTTATTTTACCTTTTAAAAAATAAACAGGTCTGTCAAGAAATAAGTAGAAAATCAGTTCATAGAGCATCTTCTGAACCCCAAAGCCAGACAGCTTCTAGTTTCTGAAGGAAAAAAGATGGGCAAAAGTGGCAAAAGTGGTAAAGTGAACAGGGATGAACCCACTGATTTACCTTGGATTGAAAAGCACCCTGATTGTGCTAACTTGTTCCAACAGGCTAGTTGGATGAATTTCTTCAAGAGGATAGATGGGTACAATGCAGAAGTGTCCTGTAAGTTTGCTCAAGGTTTCAAAGATGATATGGTAATCTTTACTGCTCTCAAATTCAAGCTGACAGTGGAACTGATCTCAGAAGCCACAGGGATTAAAAATGAGGGTGAACCATGGTTCAAGAAGCTACCTTTTGACTTTGATCCACAAAGATATCTTTTACCTAATGTCATTCCTGATTGGAACAAAGGCATCCCTATTCAGAATTTTAGAAAAGAGTGGGTTGAGCAAATCAGGATACTGCAGAGCTATGTGACTTGTGAGGGTAGGTATGGATATGTATTCAAGTATCACTTTAGATTCCTTCAACATATGGTGGGAGTCTAAAAAAT
>LPNX010804454.1:190542-232019 GCA_001517045.1 Pseudotsuga menziesii
AAATTCTAGTAGGGTTAAGCGACATGAAGACCATACATCTCAGTCAATTTTTCATCATGGACTAATCAAGTTAATCATCAGCAAGGTTTTGCAGAAGGAAGGGAGATCCTGGGACTTTTTTATCTTTTGGTCTGGTTTTCAAACCAAAGATGAAGATCAAAAACCTAAAAGGCAAGTTGACAAGGGTAAGGTTTTGATGAGGAAATTAGGTAAAAAGTCTAAGCCTGAAGATAAGCCAGAGTTCAAAGTTGAGGAAGCATCAAAGCAGGTGGAAAAGGATAATAGACCCAAAGTATTTTCAGCTAGTAACAAAGGCAAGTACTCACTGTTTGAAGACCAAAAGAAGCTGCTACAGCCCATGGTACCAACAGAGGTCCCTCATAAAATGAAAACTACTGATACACAAAAGGTGACTGTGCATGAAGAAGAATTGCAAGACAAGCAGAGAAGCCCCATTACTGTATTGTCTGATGATGAAGGTTACCTTTTAGAAGAGGAGCAGGTAGAAAATAGTACAATTGAAACTGAAACCTACAGAGAGATTCCTTCTTCAGGCAGCAAAGCAACAAAACCTAACAGAAAGAGGGGTAAGCTTGAAATAGTAGAGTTGGCTGCTATCCAACATCAAGGAAAGGAGTTGAAAATTCCAGAAGAAAAAGCATCATATTTCAGACCTAAAACTAGGTCGAGGAACAAGCTAATACTGAACATGAAAAAATTGCTCAATCCCAGGTTATACACAAATGAAATTACTATGTTAGATGATGTATCCCCTGATGAAAATCCAGAAATTAAGAAAGCTAGCAGAAAAGGGAAGAAGCCAGCAGTTGTAAAAGCTCCTTGTGTACATCCTGCAGAAGTCAAGAGTTCATCAAAGATATTAGAAGATTCAAGCAAGCCTGCATCTAAATTATCTGCAATAATTTTTGAGATAAAAGATAAACTCTTAAAACAGCAGCAAGAAGAAAAGGCAAAAGCATGTCCTGTTGAAAATCAGGAGTGGGAGGAAGAAGATGAAGCTATACTCAGGGAAGCAGGAATTATAAAATAACCTAATATTCCTACTGATTTCTCAGAATTTTTAATGCAGGATGCAAATATACTGGAGATCCCTAGTTTTGATGAAGAAAATTTGCAGGAAAGTATTCAGAAATACAAACAACAGATGAAACACTTACAAGAGACTAATGATGGGTTATTTAAAGTCAACAGAGGGCTTATAGAGGAGCTGCAGGATGTCCATAATCATTTCCTAGAACTATCAGAAGTGTCTAAAGAAGTGCTAAAAAGGAAAAGAGCTACTGACAGGTATTCCATAAAGCTGGAGGAAACAGTCCAGGACCTACAGCAAAGAAACAAGGAGCTCATAAATAATATTAATGACATGGAGAAGGAACAAAAGAAAGCAAAGAGGAAGTCACAAGCCCTAGATGGAATAGCACTGCTCACTGAGGCAGCCAAATATTTGTGAGATGATTATGGAATCAGTTAGTTGTTATCTTTTGATAAACACATTAGTTAGTGGTTTGCTATTTTTAATAAATATCAGATTTTGTAATATTGCATATTTACTTTATTACATCGAATGGCTTGAAGGCAGTTAGGGTTCACTCCTAACTGATTTTTGTAAAGAAACACTATTTAGAGAGGTAGAGAAGTCATTAGACGGGTTCGATTTTTGAGAGCTTTCAGGAGGTCTTCAAGCTCAGTTGGTTTTCAGACTTGTTTATGAGTAAGGTACAGAGCTCTTGTATGCAGTGGTTGATGAAACTATGAGATATATATGAATTTTACCCTTCAGATTTATGTATTGGCTTCATTTTCATCTTTTCTAGTTGCTTAAATTGATAGATTCATTAACTGGTTTATGTTTATATTCTGGTAATGCCTATCATTTATGTATGAACCTCAATACTGTTTCTGTTTGATCTTGTTACATATATCATGCATATTCATCTTTTATTGCTTATGATTCAGTAGTTTCTTTACTTATGAATGTATTCCCTGACTGTTTTCAAAGTTCACAACAAAAAATATATTGTAGAAACCCAAAACCTTAATTTTATTGAGTTTTATATTTGAGTGTGTGTTAGCTTGTTTCTCTGGCCTTAGAAACAATTTCTGGCACAAATAGTTACTAAGGAAAAATTATTTAGTATGGTGATGTTAAATTGAATGAGTTACTTATGAGTTTGAAATTTAACCATAAACAACCATAGATGACAAGATACAAAATGAGCACACGAAAGCACAATGCTGAGACACAATATATATATATATATATACAAAGAAAATATACAGTGCATTAAAATGGAGTCAAAAGATAATCAATGTACTTGCATGTGCTTGGAGTGAATGTTTTCCGATTGCCTCTTGGTATGTTTTAAGTTAATTTGAAATATGAGTTGATTAAAATTAGGCGAAGGGGTGGACTCCAGATATACCCAAGAGTACTTGGAGTATGTCCAAAACTAAACCTTCACGACTACCTACAAGGAATATGTGGTCTGAATGGATTCTCTGAGGCTATTGTTCATAATGCACCTATAGGTGTAAAAGAAATCGGCACCCTGAGGTCACTTTTCAGGAGTTCCCGCTTCCTTTGGGTATTTTGCCACCATAATGGTTTGATCGAGGTGTTGGATTTTCACCTGATGGTTTGTTAATTTGGGAGAGTGAATCCTAATTATTCTAGTCACTCAAGTGCTTTTGATGCAGCTTGATAGATTGGACGAACCACATTCAAGTGCAGAGCATACACACCGAAGTCTTGTCAATTTTAGTAAATTTTAAGATAGGTGTTCTTGTTAAAAAGAAAACCCTCCGGGAACCTCTTTCGATCCAAGTGGATTTCAATAAGGGAATCAAGGAGGGGTCAATTTTATTATAGCTAATGAAACAGTTGATGAAAAAATAAAACAAAGATACACAATGCCAGTTTTCTAATTAGTCCTACCACGCATCTCTCTCCCCTTTCAGATCAATCGGGAAGTCGTGGGATAAGTATTAAAATTACTTTGAAACCTCAGATATGGAATATCAAAATGATTATAAATCAAAGTATACTACCTTGCAGACTAGAACTGTGCTAGATTAAAAAAAGTTAAACGAAACGCAGAAAAAAAGACACAGACGCAAATCCCCCCAGGGGGGATGGTGAATAGGTTCGAAAGAGCCTATTCGAAAAGATATTTTGTTTTTATTAGAAGCGATTTACAATATCAGAAAATTTAAATTGATGCACTTTGGTCCTTTTTATCTGGGATCCAAAGTCTTATAACAAGCTTGTAATAAGCTAAAATCAAAACACGGTGGTGGGGGAAGCTTTCGGGAAGCTCTGGTTCGTCCAAGAGTTGGAAAATGGGCAGAGTATCCTTCTCTTTTTGTTAGACCTGCTAAAAAACATCAATCAATTAAAATAAAATGTGCCCAAACACACTTTAAAAGTGTTTTGCATCACCATGCTAGTAACCGAAAAAAAACTAAGTAAAAAATTGTTAAAAGGGGCTAATCTAGTTTTGCAAAAAGGAACTAAGGAAAGAAATATTTCCTTGGGATCTTGGCTTTCTGTTTGGGAAGACAATGAGATATGCACTTTTCTTGTATAATTTAAATATTTGAAGAACGAAAAAAGAAACCACCTTATGAGCAAGCTTTAGATCTATGCTTTAGCTACTTGCAAAAGAGGAAATTCCTACACCTAGATCTATCTTTATGAAATGATATGCTTTATGAAATTATAGATATAAGCAGCAAGACTCTTATAAACTATATCTAACAATATATATTCAATTCTTAGAACTATATATGATCATAAGAGGAAGAGACAGGTAACCGAAAGATTGATTTTAATAGAAAGCTAGAGGAGAAGGGGAAAGGCCCGTTGTTGGATTGATCTGCAATGGAAACTTGTTAGTAGAATATAGAGGGGCAATGCCTTCACAAATTTTTTGGATGTATAGTGGATTCAAACTAGATCCACAGCTCGTCCAATCCTTACTACCTGAAAGCTAAACACACAATCCTGCACGAAACCTCATGAGATCTGGATATATACATGAAAAAGAGACAAGAATTACATGCAAATAAACTTATTAAACATGTATAATCTAGATCTTCAAACATATATTCTATGAGATATAGAAAAAACAAGTAACCTTACTTTCCCAACTATACTCTTATTGATTCAGATAAATCGTTCAAAGTAGACAAGGTTCAGATGCATAAATTAAAAGAAAAGTCGGCAACATCAATAGCTGTAAGACAATGCTTAATCCACACACATGAGAGAAATACACCATTTGGCCTCCGAAGCTTCTTTATTCCAAAAATCAAAATATTACAATAGTATTACAATATCAAGCCCTTCAATCCAACTCTAACTAGCTTGGAAGAGGTAGCTTGTGCTTTATTTATACAAAAACCAGGAGATCTAGCCCAGGGGGGGCACAAATCCCAAGGAGATAGATCACTGCAGCTGAGGGAGAGTCCATCAATGCTGATATGAAGTTGAACCGATCCTACTTGTCAACCAGGGGGCTGATTGAGCTGACACATCAACCCATAAACTGACACATTAGTCAACAAAGCTTCCAGGAGAGCCCACACATGTGGAAGAGAGAGAGAGGGCATAATTCCCCATAAAGGCTATTGAAAATCAACTCTGGATCTGCTTTGATCACCTCCTTCAGTCAAGGATTTGTCAGATTCATTCAATCTGGTTCAGATCTGACTGATATCAATCAAATCGACTGAGAATCCCCTAATCTAGGATTCTAGATTTTCTCCATTATTCATCAATTTATTATTTAAAATAATCAATAATTGATTTTTTGGGGATTTCTGACCTGAGTGATGGAAAATCACTCAAAACTAGGAAATAGTGGGTCCATGGGTTTACATGGTGCTCTTAGCTTGAAAATGAGCACCTACATGACTAAAACTTATTATTTGGCCCACTCTTACTACAAAACCAATTTTTTGAGTTAAACTATTAAAAAATAGCCTAAGTTTTGGAAAAATTAAATTTTAATAAAAAACACTGAAAAAATTAAAAATTTAAAAAAATGAAAAAACCCTAGGGGTACTTAGACATGTTCATATGACTCGACCATGATGCCTATCATGTTTATACTTTAACACATAGAATCTAATAACCTCAATAGGCCTAAATGCCAAGCCGACGACCCCAACTTTGGAGGTATGAAGTGAAAAACTCAGAAATTATCAGTCGTTTATTCAACGACCAATAATAACCAAGGGAAAAAACACCCTGGGCTGATCGGATTGAAAAATAAATTCTAAGAGACCGAGTCTTTTACAGACACTATCATGCTAGAACATTTATTACAACTCCCCCAAGGGGGTATGAACATGTGATTTAGTACAACAAAGTTTCCCAGAAGCAAGACTGAAGGTATTTTGAAGTTTGAACAAGTTATCCTTGTTCGGTTCACCAGGATCACTTGATAAAAAACCACTAAGCACAAATTAGGTGGTAACAAGGCCCAGCACTCACATTCACCATCATGATAGGACACAACTACTATCATTTGTGAAAAGGCTCAGCACTTACAACCACCAACATGATAGGACACAACTACTATCATCTGTGGAAAGGCACAACACTCACATCCACTAGCATGACAGGACACACCTACTATAATCTGTGGAAAGGCCAGCACTCGCATCCACCAGCATGATAGGACACACCTACTATCATCTGTGGAAAGGCTCTGCACTTACATTTGATCATGTGGGAACACATCCCTTAGTCACATCAGAATGGCTCTCAGTCCCAGACTGAGGATTCCTGGTACCTCACCAAGTAGCTCCATTCCAATAATGGCCAGTACTCACATCTAACATGGAAGTAACCAATCCTCTAACCATGATAGAATGGCTCAGCCCTTACATCTGATCAAGTGGGAACACATCCCTCTATCACATCAGAATGGCCATTCACTCATATCTGATCATGTGAGAACACATCTCACAGTCATATCAAAATGGCCCTCAATCCTAGACTGAGTTTTCTTGGTACCTCACCAGGAAGCTCCATTCCAAGAATGGAAATATCCCTTATATTTGATCATGTAGGAACCAATCCTACAGTCATATCAAAATGGCACAACACTCATATCTGATATGGAATTAACCAATTCTCTCACCATGACAGAATGGCTCATCCCTTACATCTGAGCATGGAAGGAACCAATCCTCTCACCATGTCATAATGGCTCACAGACTCATCACTTCCCTTTTGAGGGAACCTTGATCTAGAGAACACCAAGCTTCTCCCTGAAGTACTCAAACTTCACCCTAGACAATGGATTCTTCAATACATCAGCTATATGTTCGTCAGTCGCAACATACTGGGGCTTCACTGCTCCCCTCTGCACCATATCCCTGATATAGTGATACTTGATCTCGATATGCTTCAACTTGTCATGGAACACCGAGTTCTCTGACAACTTCACACAACTCTGGTTTTCACAATATATACAAGTAGCATCTAACTGGAGATCAAATAAATTAGACAGTAGCTTCCTCAGCCATACTACCTCACAACTGGCTAAACAAGCTGTGACATACTCTGCTTCAGTTGTACTTAGTGCCACATAGGATTGCTTCCTGCTAAACCAAGAGATCACACCTGATCCCATACTGAAGCAACACCCTGAGGTGCTCTTCCTATCGATGGCACTACCTACCCAATCTGAATTAACATAACCCTCCAGGTTAATCTTCGGATTCGACTCGTACTTCATCCCATAATCAATTGTACCCCTTAGGTACCTCAGAATATGCTTTGCAGCAATCAAGTGAACATTTCTCGAATCTGTCGGGAACTGGCTCAAGGTGTTCACAGCAAAGCAAATATCTGGTCTCATGTTTGTTAGGTACATCAAGGACCCAATCATTTGATGATACATCGTAGCATCAATCGACTATGATGAAGCATCGCTCAATAGCCTTAGGTTTGATTCCATAGGTGTGGCCATAGCCTTGAAGTGCATCATCCCAAATCTCTTCAGGATCTCTACTGCATACTTCCCTTGTTCGAGGGATATTCCATCTGGATTCTGCCACACCTCCATGCCTAGAAAATAATGCATCATACCCAAGTCCTTCATTTCAAACTCAGCAGCAAGCTTCCTCTTCATATCAGCAATCAACCAATTCATACCTGTAACAAACAGATCATCTACATATAGCAGGAGCATTACTGGGTTGCCATCTTCAACCTTGTAATAAATATTGGAATCTACTTTACTCTTAGTAAAGCCCAAACTGGATAGAAAGCTTTCAATTATTCCGTACCAAGTCCTGGGTGCCTATTTCAAACTGTATAGGGCTTTCTTCAATATGCATACATGAGACTCTCTGTCATGTGTCTAGAAACCGAGTGGTTGATCTACATATACTTCCTCTTCTACTACCCCATTCAAGAAAGAAGTCTTGACATCCATCAGGTGTACCTTCCATTTCATTACTGCAGCCAAAGCAAGTACTAATCTGATGGAAGTGTATCTGGCTACAGGTGCAAAAGTTTCTTCATAGTCTATTCCTTCTTTCTGGGATAAACCACAAGCAACAAATCTTGCTTTATATTTTTCAATTCTACCATCTGTCATTAGAGGAAATTTCAACTCAAAAATGGGCTTTTTAACTTTAACTCAAATTCCATGTCATCATGTGTTAGCCAATGAAATTGCTTTAAATTTGAAATACCGTATAGGTCTTAAACAATTTTTTAATATAAATTTGGGGATAGGTATCATAAAAAAACTACTTTTTTGTTTGTATTTTCGATATATCTCCCCGTGTTTTTACTCAAATTTTTATCAAGAGAGCTCATTGGATGCGGAATTAAATTCCATAACCAACGAATACCCACTTGGCATACTTTTGACGGACCCCACTACACCAAAAACAACAAATACCTGGAAAAATGTGATGATGATGTCATCATCACATTTTTTCAGGTATTTCTTGTTTTTGGTGTAGCGGGGTCTGTTAAAAGTATGCCGAGTGGGTATTCGTTGGTTACGGAATTTAATTCCGCATCCAATGAGCTCTCCCGATCAAAATTTGAGTAAAAACATGGGGAGATATGTCAAAAATACAAACAAAAAAGTAGTTTTTTTCTTTTCTTCCTCCAATATTAATAAATATTATTTTATTATTTTAACTATTATTTTATTAATTTTTTTTAGGAGGCCCATTTTGAGTTGAAATTTCCTCTAATGAGCATGTTTGATCTTGTATATCCATTTGTAAGTTACAACCGACCTCCCTTCTAGTCTTGGGACAACATCCCAAACTTCATTTTTCATGATCGATTGATATTGTTCGATCATAGCATCATTTCATTCTTTCCGTTTTGTCAGTTCTTCATAATTGGAAGGTTCTTTATTGATGAAATCACATAGTAATGCTACATACCCAGAGCAGGATCTAGTCCTCTTCCTTTCTTTGTGATTCTCTGTTGGAGCCCCATATATTTCTGCACCTTGGATAATTTCCTGTACCCAAGCAGGTTTCCTCTTGTGAGGAATCTTCTCCTGAGGTGGATCTACAGGTCTTTGTGGTTCTTCAAATTCTCAATCTTCTTCTTGAGTTTCCTCATTCATGGTTTTATCATGAATTCTGGGTGCTTCTTCTTCTTCAGGTTCTTCAGCAGGTCTCATTCTGGATTTGTTATAAGCTGTGTCTTCATCAAATGTCACATCTCTGCTGTTGTCAATCTTCTTGAATCCTAGGAAATATATTATGTAAGCCTTTGAGATTTCAGAGTATCCCACAAATATACCCTTCTTTCTTGAAGGATCTAATTTTGTTCTCTTCTCTTTTGGAATGTGTATGTACATAGGACAGCCAAATATTCTGAGATGGCTGACTTTTGGTTTATTGCTAGAGAAGAATTCTTCAGGAGTCTTGTTCTCAAGTACTCTGTGTGGAGTATGGTTCCGTACATACACCGTTGTTCTAGCAGCTTCTTCCCAAATATGCATAGGAAGATCTTGATCATGAAGCATAGCTCTTGCGGCTTCCATGATAGTTCTATTCTTCCATTCTGCAATCCCATTGTATTGTGGATTATAAGGAGTGGACAACTCCCTCTTAATCCCTGAGTCTTTGCATAACTCTTTGAATTCATTCAAAGTGAATTATCCACCATTATCTGATCGAAAGATCTTGATTCTCTTTTCAATGTGGTTCTCGATCAAGGCTTTGAATTCCTTGAACTTGCTGAATACTTCATCTTTGGTCTTCATGAAGTAGATCCATGGACCATGTCTTCCTAGAAAAGTCATCAATAAAAGAAACATAATATACATACCCACTTAGTGAGCTTGATGACATAGGACCACATACATCGGAGTGGATGATTTCCAAGATTCCTTTTTCCTTGCTCTCGCTACTTGGAAATTTCTTCTTTGTATTCTTTCCTTTCGCACATCCTTTGCAGACCCCATCATGTTTTGCTTGAATTTTTGGAAGACCTTCAACAACTTTGATTGCAATTGGTAGTGCTCTGTAATGCACATGTGCAAGCCTTCTATGTCAAAGCTCATTTGGCTCTACTGTGTCATGGACCAAGGCTTGTTCTTGATGGCCCTTCAATTTGTACAATCCTCATTCTTGTTCCCCAATCACTACTGCATCATTGATAGTATTTCCTTTTGTCCACATGATGACTTGACCATTTATGAATGCAACCCTCATTCCTTTTGCATCTAATGCAGATATGGAGAGGAGGTTATTCTTTAGTCCTGGTACAAACAATACTTCCTTCATTATCATAGACTTTCCAGAGTATAGCTTATAGGAATATTCCCCACTACCTTTTATTGGATACTGGTAGTCATCTCCTAGCTTCACCTTGTGAGGTGATTCATGTTCTAAAAGTTTCACAAAGGATTCCTTGAATCCTGTCATATGTTTGGAAGCCCCACTATCTATAAGCCAATCATTGCTTCCATGAGTAATGTTTCCCATGAGAGTAGAAATCAAAACATATTATTCCTCACTTGAAGAATCTTCACTTTCATATCTGGTTCTCTTTGATGAAGGTTCATCATCCTCTGCAGCATGAGCATGATGTCTTCTATTTTTTCCCTTCTTCTTGTGAGAGACATTTTTGTTTCTAGGACATTCTCTAGCATAATGTCCTTTCTCGTCACATGTATAACATAGGATTCTAGACGAACATTTTCTAGAGTTATCTTTATGAAAGGACTTACCTTTGGGATGATGAGAACTTATTCTGGGTTTCTTGGAGTGAACTGTGAGAGCTTGATCTTCACTTCCCATTTTTTCTTCTCGAGCTACTATCAGAGCTTCTTCTTGAGAGCACTCTTCCCATAGTGTGCTAAACTTGAATAACTTCTTTATAGCATAGATTCCTTGAATAAAGGAGTCCCATGATCTAGGGATACCATTCAAGGTGGTCATTACAATCTCCACATTTTCTACTTCTTCATCTACTTCTTCCAGTTGTTCCTTTATTTGAGAAACTCTTGTGAAGTAAGACTGGATTGTTTCTACATTCTAAATCTTCACATGATTCAGTTGGTTTATCAAAGTCATCTTCCAGTTTATGTTCTTCCCTTCAAATAATTTGGTTAGGGCATCAAACATAGCTTTAGGTATCTTGAGGGAGGGCACCTGTGGTATGAGGTGATCCTTGACAGAATCATCAATGATCCTCTTTTCCATAACCAACTTCTTCTTATGTAAGTCCTTTTCCTCATCTCCCTCTGGAACTGGAACCTCCTCACTGATATAGGAGTCCAACTCATTTTCTTCTAGGACCAGGGAGATCCTATACTTGCAAGCTCAGAAGTTATCAGCTCCCTCAAGCTTTTCATCAAGCTTGGTATAATGAGACATCTTAGCTGAGAACCTCAAATGGAAATACAAAAGATTTAGATCTTACCAGGTCAAGATGTCGAATCTGATTTAGATTTAGATTTATATCTTCGATAGAAAGATGCGCCCTAAGGAGGATATTTATTCCAACTTCTTTTGCTGAAAATATGTGGAGAGAGATCCACAAAGTAGGAAGTCCTAGTACCCGTAGCTGCACAATGTCTTCTTCTCAGGTTAGCTTTGATACCATGTTAGATGTTTAACATTAAGCTAGCATAACATTAGGATCTTTAACTGAGAGAACAACAAGCACAACAATCAAACACAAGAGACAATCAACACAATTTTTTTCCTCGAGGAAACCATAAATGGAGAAAACCCTGCAACTTCCTCAGAGATAGAATCAGCACCAAAAGTAAAACCCCAAAATATTAAGATGATCTCCCGATAGCAGTAACCTCTTTCTTCCTTGCCCCAGTGTCTTTCTCTTCCTCAGCTATTTTCTACAATTGAGTGTGGATAAGTGTATGATAAATAGAGAGGCCAGCTCTCTATTTATACTAATTCCTGACATGGATAAAATCCTACTAGGGCCGACCTATCTAGGAGATTCTAATAACCCTAGTGCCCTGGAACTGCGGGGACTTTAACCCTTAGACAATAGGAGGGTTACCCACAATGACTTGACATGACTTGTTTACATTATAGATCCTTTCGATAGGAACATCGGGGCATGAAATGACACAAGTACATCCTGGAATAAACATCGGGTTATAATACATAATAAATATAAGTGAATACATTTCAAAGTTATAATTACATCAACAACCCATCTATCAATCTGAATATGATCCTAATGGCCAGCAAATTCCATACCAGTACTACCAGTATCCGCAACCAAATTAACAACTACCATTTCTAGCTACTTTAGATCTGCCAGACTTGTCAAGATTGATAAATGACCCAATCCATCATGACCCCTCTTGGCCCGCCATTCTTGTAAAGCTGCCTTCTAATATACCCAAGTTTGATGGTAAACCTGGTGAATATCCAAAAAACCATGTGATGACATTTCACTTATGGTGTTCATCCAATTATTTGATGGACGAATCAATCCATCTATGGATTTTTCAAAGAACCCTCACTGGTATTGCTGCAAAGTGGTACATCGAGTTACCACATCACTCTTTTTGGGATTTTAATTCCTTATCAATGGCCTTTTTAACACACTTTCAATTGCCAATCCGATATGAAACAGGTATAGACCTTTTGACTTCACTTTGAAAAACCAAATCAATTTACATCTTCAATCATATCCATGAATGGAGACGAATACAAAGATTAATTAAGGCCCCTATTCCTGATCAGTTGTTTGTTGATTAGTTTACAAAGTCTTTGCTTCCACCTATTACTAGAGATTTTGCCATGGGAAGCATTGTTACTGAGGAGCAAGCTATTAGCTGCGCTCAATACCTAGACATGGTTTATTCCCATTCAGGTACCCTGTATGATCTGATTCCTCATGATCCTCAACCTACAACAAGTCCTTCAAGACCTGCAACTGAACCACCTGCTTATGGCATACTTGGTTCGGTTCAAATGCAAATGGCGGCCAAATATTCTAAGAAACAAAATCAAACCTCCACTCCGTCAAATCAATGAGCACCATCTACCACACCTGCACCCTCTCCTGTTGCTTCCACTAAAGTAAACGCGATCCAATCAAGTGAATCTTCCAATGGAAAGAAGAAAGGAAAAAATAAATCTAAAAAACCAGATAATCAATAGGATGGAAACAAAACAAAGAACTCAGAAGTTGATTCAAAAGGTAAGTGAAAGGTAAAATATCCTTGTTAAATCTCTGAAGGTGACCATTTTACAAAAGAATGTCCTCATCGTGAGGAAGTTAGTATGTTTTTGAAAACTTCACCCACCCCAGTAGTATTGAAATATCCTTTCCCTTCCCAACATCATTTAATTGATCATAAGTCCTTGAACGAAACTTCTTCATCCATTGATGAAGTTTGAATGATGTCTAGTGAAACAATTAATTTAAACACAATTTCACACAGTTATGACCCTCCTCCAAAAAAGAAACCTAATGATGTTCCATTTGAAAAAACCTCAACCTCCACACCTCCTCCTAATAATGGTCTTCACATTGAAAAACTATTACAGAAGCAATTTTTGTCCACCCAAGGGTACTCTACGTAAGTCCATAATCAATCCTAACACTCGTGCCACCCAATATTATAATATTGTCGAAGATTTGGCTCAAGCACCCTATGCTATGTTGGCTTTAGAGTTACTTCAAACCTACCCAACTCAACGGAAAAACTTGCTTACTGCCCTTAGAGCTATGGATCCTGAGAATAGTAATATCATCACTTTCAAACTGGATTATTTCAAGACGAGACTCTCACATCAGTTAGCTTTCCAGATTGCTACCAAGATTGCTAGAAAGGCTATCCATCGTACCATTTTGGATGAGGGTGCCTCTACATCAGTTATGTCTTTATCTTGCTAGAGAGCCATTGGTTCTCCGGAAATCAACCATTCACCTACCACTCTTAAGTATTTTAATGGTCGCGGTTTTCAACCCTATGGATTACTACCTGCCATCCATGTTGAACTGGGGGGAAAGTCAGTCTCCATTCACATTGAAGTCATCGACGCTCCTTTGGATTACAACATATTCCTATGTTGTAACTAGTTTTATGCTATGCAAGTTGTATCATCGATCATCTTCTAGATCGTCCAATTCCCATTCCAAGGAAAGATTGTTACTATTGATCAGTTAGACTTCATCACACCTAGTGACATTACAAATGATGCAAATAGAATTTCGTTCCTGAATACCCTATAGTATAAGGACATTGGAGTAGGCATTATCAAAGACTCTTCACTCATGGGAGTCTTTCCCTCATCTGATACTCCTCCTGCTTTGCAAACCGCATCCATTAACATGATTTCTACGTCTCATGCGGACAAAGAAAAAGCAATTGCTGATGAATCGACATCATTTTCCCCTTTCGAAGAAATTTACAATGCAATTCAAGCTACCAGTGATTCCCCCATCAATGACCATTTGTTGGTGGCCTCAGACCGCTATCACATGCCATACTGGCTCGAAACCCCCCCCCCCCATCTCTAGATTATCTTTCACACACACTACCTACAGATGAATCTATTATAGAAGTTATGTCATTAGAGGAGATGCCTTGGGAAGATTATCGTCACCGATCTTATTTCCTTCCCCCTTTCCATATGGTAGAAGGCTACTTCACCTATATGGTTTCATTTGATATAGTCCTCAACCCTCAGTATCCAATCCTCACTTATAGTGTCGATTCTAAAATAAATTTGTGCAATATTAAAAAAACTATGGTTGTAGACATATCAATGAAATCAGGTGTTTCCGAGAACATTTTCGTAGGACAGAACTCTTCACCTGAAGAGGTTCAAACATAAACAGCCCCTTTCATGGAATTTAGATATGTCTTCACATGAACGTATCAATAAATGCCAGGGATTGATCCCTCTATCTTTGTTCATGAGATAAAAACTCACCTCGATGCCAAGCCAGTCCGTTAGAAACTACGACAGGCCCATCCAAGAAAAGCAGCCACTATTAACGAAGAAGTTGAGAAACTTTTGAAGGCTGGTTTCATTTACCCTGTACCATTAACTGAATGGGTGTCCAACATAGTCTCTATGAAAAAAAATAGGGTACTATTAGGGTTTGTATCGATTTTAGGGATTTGAATCGAGCTTGTCCAAAAGACCACTTTCCCACTCCCTATATCGATCAGATAATCGATAACTGTGCCGAAAGTGTTATTTTTTCCTTTATGGATGGCTTCTCTGGCTATAATTAGATTGAGATTCTCCCGTCAGACCAACACAAGACAACATTTGTTTTCCCTTGGGGAACTTTTTCTTATCATAAACTACCTTTTGGTTTAAATAACTCTGGCACGACATTCCAATGTTCCATGTCCTATGCTTTTCATGATATTAAACATGTTGTGGAACCCTATCTTGATGACCTACTTGCTCATTCCAAGCAGTGGGATATTCATGTCGACCATTTGAGAGCTGTGTTTCTCTGATGTCTTCATTTTAATATTCGTCTAAATCCCCATAATTTTTTTTTTGTGTAGAAGATGGCCGACTTCTTGGATTTATTGTTTCCAAAGATGGAATCCAAATATATCTCTTGAAACTTGAAGCTATCTTAGCCCTACCTACTCCCACGAACGTAACTGAACTCCAAATTTTGAAAGGGAAGGAAAACTTCCTACGTCATTTCATCTACAATTATGTAGAAAGGACACACGGTTTCATGATGTTGCTCAGGAAAGATACCCCTTTCATCTAGGATGATTTCGCACAATGCGAGTTTGATAATATCAAACATGCACTTACCCATGCACCAATGTTGCAGCCACCTAATTATGCTAAATGTTATTTCTTGTATGTGGTTTCATCCTTGTCTACTATAGGCATGGTCCTTGTTCAAACAGATGAACACGACCAGGAACATGTGATCTATTACACAAGTAGGAGTCTTTTGGAATCTGAAAATATGTACTCACATGTGGAGAAAATTGCTCTGGCCACAATCATCGTGGTCCAGAAGTTTCACCATTATATTTTTCTCCGCACCACCATTGTTTACGCGGATTCCAACCCCCTGTACTACGTTCTCACATGGAAAGTGCTTGGAGGAAAATACTCACGTTGGATTGTGATTCTCCAGGAATTTGAGTTAGAATTCGCTAAAAGCACTTCTAAGAAGCCTCTCCTATTTGCAGAGCTTATATGTGACCTTCCCCGTACTACTAAGACTACAGATCCCTTTGATTCATTTCTCGATGAATAATTGTTTCTTATTAGTACGATTGACCCATGGTATAGAGATATCATTTTGTATCTCCAGACCTTACGATACCAGCCCACTGCTTCTCGAGATGAACGTCATCGCGTTCACCACCATGCCAAAATTTATCTTATCTTGAATGATACCCTATACCGTCATGGTGTTGACTCCATCTTACGATGTTGCCTTACACATGAAGAGGATGATATCGTTTTAAATGATTTCCATGCTGAATATTGTGGTGGTCATCTATCTGGGTAGGATATTGCCCAAAAAATATTGCATGCAGGGTATTTTTGGCCCTCTATTTTCAAAGATTGCATTGAAACAGTCAAGAAATTCCCACCCTCTCAAATGTTTACTTCCAAGAAACACACACATCCAACTCCTCTCCATCCCATTGTAGCAGTTGGCCCCTTTGCAAAATGGGGCATAGGCTTCGTGCACTATCGACCTACCTCAACTAGGGGGCATGGCTACATTATCGTGGTTGTGGACTATTTTAGAAAATGGGTTGAGGAAATGCCCACATATGTCGAATATGGTAATACTACTGCACTATTCTTATTCAACCATATCATTGCAAGATTCGGGATTCCTAGGGCCATCGTGGCCAATCATGGATCACATTTTCAAAACAAAATGATGGCAGAGCTTAGTGTAAAATTAGGGTTTCGTCAGGATAACTCTACACCATACTATCCTTAGGCCAACAACCAAGTTGAGGTAATAAACAAAGTATTAAAAATAATGCTTCAGTGGATGGTAGGGAAATCCAGGTCAAATTGGCATTTACATCTTTTCTCTACACTTTGGGCCTATAGGACTACTGTTAAAACTTCCATCGATTTTACACCTTTCCAATTAGTATACGGGATGGAAGCCACTCTCCCGATAGAGTGTGAAATCCATTTTTTAAAGCTTGTTGTGGAACTATTACCCAACACTACTATAGACGAAGAAATATTCATGTATCTAAACAAACTTGATGAAACTCGATGCGATGCTTCCTTAGCTAATGAGGCACATAAATGAAGAATGAAAGTTCAATATGATAGCACTGTCCAACCTTGTTCCTTCAATGAAGGAGACTTGGTCTTGACTTATGACCAAAAGCATGATAAGCTAGGGGCAGGAAAATTTGAGTCTATGTGGTATGGACCCTATATTTTCAGTCGCATTTTAGAGAAAGGGGCATATGAATTGGTTGATTACGGCGGAATACCTTTGGGAGAGCCTCGAAATGGGCTCTACCTCAAAAGATACTATGCCTAGGTCATCTAGCATAGGGTCTTTGTAAATATTTTTTATAGTTTGTTGTGTGTCTCAGCTTTGAAAAGTGTGTCTTTTGTGTGATTCAAAATATGTTTTTTCATAAAACCCTACTTATGCATGTTTTTTGTCTAATGGACAGATGACTTCCTTCATTGGTTTTGCTGATGGTGCTCATTGATATACACTTAACCTTGCATAAGCAGCTTGGGTACTGTACTCTCCTACAAGTGATCTGGTGAGTTCAGGGGGTATTCTTTTAGGTCCCTCCACCAACAATCTGGTGGAATATCAAGCCATGATTGGATTGTTGACCGAAGCCCTAGGTAATTATGTAAGGGAAATTAGGGTTTACCTAGACTCTGAACTAGTTTTCCAGTAGCTTAATCGAGTCTACACCATCTGAAATCCCATGCTTCTTTGTACTTTTGGAAGATTTAGGCTATTAGATAGGTCTTTTGAGCAAGTTACATATCAACACATTCCAAGACATTTAAATGTTGTGGCAGATTCCCTAGCTAACTATGTCTTCGATTGGCATATTGGTCATTTATAAAAGTCCATTTGAAACATAAACAACACATGTAAATTCATAAGTAGATGATCATTTCACACATCACATTTTCCTCACACACAACTATAAATATAAAAATTTTTCATATATATATATATATATATAAAGTTGTAGCACTGAGATACAAAATTTGGGTTGAAGCATCTCTAGATTTCAATGCCCGTTTAGGACCATAAAAAGTTCAGAATACATATACATAGGACAAAATCTAAAACTTCGAAGATTTCAGTAAGACATATATGAAAAGTGAAAATAAAGTCAGACTAATCCTCATGATGCTCATGGTAGCATGCAATGGCTTGGGACACTTTGCGGAGTAGCCCAAGGAACCGTCCAGAGACACCTGTAGTATGGCATTGATAACGCCTAGGTACCTCATCAGTTTTCATGTTAGGGATACCCACAGTCAAGTGTTGTAGGTTCTCCTTGAGATCTCTGAGCTCTTACTCAGCTTCAGAGAGGTATACCATCATATCCCTGGTACTTTCTCGCCTAGCGATAGGTGACATCCTAGCTGGATGAACAGATCCAATGTTTGCATGAATTTTTTTTTATCTCAGTACTACAAAATAAAAAATGAAATAAAGAAAAAATTAAAAACACAGTGTCTTTTTCTTACCTCGGTCATCCCATACTTCTCCATCAGGTAGAACCAAATCCGGGTCATGTCGGGAGTATGCCCCCTCATAGGCATAATCCTCCACCATAAGTAACTGGTTTCTCAACCAGCAAAAGAAGCCTGACCCATAGCTAACCTTGGGCCCTCTACCTCTGAGGCGAGGCATGGCTATAACCCATGCAAGAATCCTCGAATCCTCAAGATCAAGTCTGGTAATGGTCACTTGTGGCCTCATGTGAGGTACCCGCTGTAAGATAAAGGACACTATCACTGCTCCATAGCCAAATTGCTTCAACATTCCTCTTTTGCACTGTTTAATTGACTCTTCACACACACCATCATGCCTTCACACTAGTTGAATACAATGGGCTCCATGCACTACAAATCATATAGCATATGTGATCTACTGGTAAGGTGGGAAGCCCTAGTTCCAACTACCTTACCGATAGTATACACCACTATCATCAAGGGAAGATCTACTAGAGACTTGATCTGTAGCTTCCTCGATTAGGACTCTGTACCTAGTGAGCAGTGCTGATCAATAATATCATCTAATGATCCTTCTCCTCCTCGTGCTCTAGATAGAACTATTGGGCTTCCCTTCATAGAAAAATCGGTTAGAAAGTAAATATCCTCAACCTCTATAGGTAGGATATGGACTCCCACCACAAAATGCTCCTAGTTGGGCTCCCACATATCTATAATATATTCTCGCAATCGAATATGTGATTTTATTCCAGGTATATGGAAATATTTAAGAAGCCCGCAGTTTTGTAGAGCCTCAATGGTGGCTAGATCATTTGCATCCTGGTTGTCCGGGACTTCATGTTCCCTTTCCTTCCAAATTACCATGATGTACCTATAACATGCAAATTTTTTAGCTAGAAATCATCTCATGGTTTAAAGGAAGAAAAGTAAATAAAATGACAAATTGCAAAGCAAGAAGAAAACATTGAAAATTTGTTTTTTGGTGGACTAGGGTTTTATCTTTTTCCTCCTACGGCGCTACTAGAATTCACCCACAGAGTGCCACATCACCTCTTCATGTGGCTTGCAGAGCGTCGAGCGCCTGTCTGTTGTGGACAGAGTGCCTACGGTGCCTCTGTCCTAGCTTGATAGAGCGCCGTCGGGAGCTCTTCCCAGTGGCCAAAGACCTTATGGGAAGAAAAAATTTCCTCCTAATGCAGCCAAAAATCTCAATTGGGATGGTTAATCCCCTACCGTACCATTGCAAAAGATAAATCTACCTTCTATCTTGCCTTTTCAATTATAAAAAACATTTTAGGAACTTGGAATTAAACAATGCAAAAGAAGCAAAATAACATTTTGTGAACATGGAGGGGGAAATAAACAAATGCTTACCTCTTCTAAGGACAATGAAGGACGATGTGGTGAAAAACCCTTGCAAAATCACCGGAGGAAACTCTTTATATAAAAGCCAACTTCCAAAACTCACCAATGGTAAAAAGCAAATGGTAAAAATAAGTTACCTACCCTTTCTATTTTTAGAATAATTTGGAGTTTTCAAAATACATTATAATTTATTTGATTTTGAAATCCAAATTATTTTGTTAAAAGGGGGGTTTTTATTTTTTACTTTCTCTAGTTTTCAAAAAATGGCTTTTAATGGTGTTTTTTGAGCTTTCCAGGTAAAAATTGGGTCATGGCTACAATGTAAGCTATTTTTGTCTTTTTCGAGCTTAGAGAAAAATTGAAAAAGTACTGAGCATCATTTTACACTTTTTACATGCTCATTAAAATTCCAGTAGAAAGGTGTCGAGTATCCCTTTTCACTTTATCAGACTCATTAAAAGTGGATTATGAAAAAGGAACCTAGTTCGGGAGTTATATTTAAGATCTTTTCAGTATCCTTAAAACACAAAAAAATTTCCAAGTGAACTTGTTGTGTTCATGCTTGTAAAAGAATAAGAACGGTCAACTAGTCGGGGGTAAGTTATCTCTTTTTCGAACCAACTAGCCTTATTTATGAAAAAAGGAACTTTTGGAGTCTTCTTAGTCAGTTCAGACTCTCTAAACATTAAACGACAAATGATTTATCTTTCATCGGACTCATAAAACAAAAACGATGAAAGGCCCTATTTGGGAACGAACCCCTCCTTTCTCAGGTTCATGAAAAATATGAGAATGGAATCATCATTTGATGACCTTTAAAGAGTGTTTAATACCTTATTTGGACTCGTAAAAATGAAAAGGGGTAGTCACCTTTCGAGGTGGGGAAATTAAAGGAAAGGGGGATGGTTTTCATTTTTTTGATGGCAGTACTCTACAGTCCACCTTTGAACATGGAACCTGTCTGCATTTTCATATCTGAATAGTTGGATTTTCATCTTGTCTCCGAGTCGATCCACTTTTGTGAGTCACCTGACTCCTTTGAGTCAATTCAAAGAATGCTTTGGCATATTCCTTGCATTACACCTGGTTCTATTCTTGTTAAGTCAATGATTCCAATTCATGTGTCATGCCTCCAAATTGTTCATGTTAGAATAATCAACCCATAGTTACCTACCTTAGACATTAATTAAATCATTTTTGTATTATTATCTAGTCTCCTAGATTCCACTCTATGCTAGTTTCCTTCTACATGTCATAGAAGTCAACACTTGCTAAACCTGAGTCATGGAGCACTTGGGAAACCTCCTGGAAACCATATTTAGCATGTCTGCTTTATTCCAAAACCTCAGAAGCACATATCTACTTTTTCTGTAAAGCTGCCTGTTTTATTGAGAATTAAGGCAAAAGGAAAAGCTATAGTAGGTGTAGTTGACTTGTTTTTTTCCCACATCATCCACCATCCTTTTCTCCTAATAAAAGCATGTATGAGTTTTTTTTCCATCCCTTATTAGCTTTCCTACTTGAATTTTCTAATTCATGAACATCTAAGTGGATTTGGAAACTGCTTTATGCACCTATGGGGGATTTGACTAGAATTAGTAAGCCTATTTTTTTACTATTTTGAATGTCATCCTTATGCATTCGAATATCTCATGTAATTATATATTTCAGCATCCTATTACTTCACAAGGTTGGCTATTGCACACTTATTCAATACATATTAGTGTTATGCTCCAATTTAAATCTCCTTTGATGTTAATTTTGCATGTTTGATTAGCAATTTTGTGAGTGTAATTGTTCTATCACTTGGGTTCAATTTCCACATGGTATCAGAGCCTTTGTAGATAAATTTCTCTCCTTCCATATTGCTATTGCAAGTTCAACATCTTGACTGGGATTATATTCTGCTGACTGAAGGGCACAGTTTCTGAGCTATGGACCAATCTGAGAAGATCATCTTGACTCCATTTAATTTCTTTGAATGGAAATATGAGATGGAGATATTATTGAGAGAAAAATTTCTCTACAGTTTTACTATGGAAACTAAGGCAGATCCCAATGCAGCTATAGAGAAAATCAAATGGCACAACAGGAGGGATGAGGCCTATGGTATTTTGTGTCTGAGCATTTCAAGAGACCTACTCTTCCATCTTGATGGATTTACATCGACTAATGAAGTGTGGGAGAATCTTATAGATATTTTTGGTAATATAGATGAGATGAAAGGACATCAAATTGAGAATGATCTGATCTCCTTGAGTCCCAGTAGCTTCGAATCCTTGCAACTCTATTTTTCCAATTGTAAAGCCCTTGTTTTGTAGCTAAAATAGTGTGGAATTGAAAAGAAGGAAGAGAAACTAGTTTTGGCCATACTCTCGAAGCTTCACCCTGACTATTCATTGTTTGTTTCGACCTTCCATGCCACCAAGTTGACAGCTCGAGCCTGGAGGATGCCTAAGATTTTAGAGTTCATGGAATCCCTCACACAGGAACAAGATAAGTTCCTGATGATGGGAACCATGAAATCTTTCGAAGACCAAGATTTTGTTGCTAGAGATTCAAGAGTGGATTCAAATAGAAAGAAAAAATCAAAAAATCCACTGGAGCAAAAGAGAGACAAGAAAAAGTCTCAAGAGGAGCCCCAAGGCTCCAAGAAGAACTTCTAGAAGAAGACGAACAAAGGAAAAATTAGCAAGTGTGCATATTGCAGTAAGGGATATCATCCTGAGAGCTCTTATATGAAGAATCAAATTGACATGTTGAGCCAATAATCTGGTCAAGCAAGAATCAAAGTGCCATAGCACTCTCTTTTACAGAAGTAGAGTATAGAGGAGTTATAAATGCAACAACTCAATGTTTGTGGTTGTAGGGAATACTTGGATAATGTGGCTTCAAATCAGAGTTTTCAACTATTATATAATGTGATAATAAGAGCACCATTCAAATCTATAATGATCCAGTTCATAGATAGCGAACCAAACCTATTGAGATCCATATGCACTACATCAGACAGCTTGTGCATGATGGCACCATTCATCTACTCTTTTGTGCATCTTCAGAACAAGTAGCATACATCTTCACCAAAGTTTTTTGTGAGAAGACATTCAGTGATGTCAAGTCACTGTTGGGGATTACTGATCATGTTGTGAAGCATGATTGATGACAAAATTTTCAAATTTTGTTTTACTGTCCATGTTTAAGGGAGGATTTTCCCACTGGGTTTTTGCCTCTTTCCTTGGTTGAATGGACAAGCAGTATGTAAAGGGTGACTAATCCTTGTTGCTAGGCCCTATATTTTTTTGATATTTAATCATAAATTCAGGCTTAAGGGGGTGTGTTAGAATAATCTACCCATAGTTACCTAGCTTAGAAATTAATTAAATCATTTTTGTCTTATTGTCTAGTCTCCTAGATTCCACTCTATGCTAGTTGCCGTTTACATGTCATAGAAGTAAACACTTGCTAAAAATGAGTCATGGAGCACTTGGGAAACCTCCTGGAAACCATATTTAGCATGTCTTTTTATTCCATATCCTTCAAAGTGCATATCTGCTTTTTCTGTAAAGCTGTCTATTTTATTGAAAATTAAGGCAAAAGGAAAAGCTAGACTAGGAGTAGTTGACTTGTTTTTTGCCCACATCATCCTCCATAATTTTATCATAATAAAAGAATGTATGATTTTTATTTCCATCCCTTATTATATTTCCTACTTGATTTTGACAATTCATGAGAATCTTAGTGGATTTGGAAATTGCTTTATGCACCAATGGGGGATTTGACTAGATTTAGTAAGCCTACTTTTTGACTATTTCGAATGGCATCCTTATGCACTAAAATCTCTCATGTAATTATATATTGCAACAGCCTATTATTTCACAAAGTTGGCTATTGTACACTTATTCAATATAGATTAGTGTTATGCTCCAATTTAAGTCTCCTTTGATGTTAATTTTGCAAGTTTGATTAGCAATTTTGTGAGTGTAATTTTTCTATCACTTGGGTTCAGTTTCCACATGGTATCAAAGCCTTTGTATATTGATTTCTCTCCTTCCATATTGCTATTGCAAGTTCGACATATTGACTGGGAGTATATTCTGCTGACTGAAGGGCACAGTTTCTGAGCTATGGACCAATCTGAGAAGATCATCTTAACTCCATTTAATTCTTTTGAATGGAAAGCTGAGATGGAGATATTGTTGAGAGAAAAAGGTCTCTATAGGTTCACTATGGAAACTGAGGTAGAGCCCAATGCAGCTGCAAAGAAAATCAAATGGCACAACAGGAGGGATGATGCCTATGGTCTTTTGTGTCTGAGCATTTTAAGAGACCTCCTCTTCCATCTTAATGCATTGACACCAACTAATGAAGTGTGGGAGAAGCTTGTAGAGCTTTTTGGTAATAAAAATGAGATGAGAGGACATCAAATTGAGAATGAGCTGATCTCCTTGAGTCCCAGTAGCTTCGAATCCTTGCAACTCTATTTTTCCAATTGTAAAGCCCTTGTTTTGCAGCTAAAATAGTGTGGAATTGAAAAGAAGGAAGAGAAACTAGTTTTGGCCATACTCTCAAAGCTTGGCCCTAACTATTTATTGTTTGTTTCGACCTTCCATGCAACCAAGTTGACAGCTTGAGCCTGGGGGATGCCTAAGATTGTAGAGTTCATGGAATCCCTCACACAGGAACAAGATAAGTTGGTGATGATGGGCACCATAAAAGCTTCCGAAGACCAAGATTTTGTTGCTGGAGATTCAAGGGTGGATTCAAAAAGAAATAAAAAAGATGAAAATCCACTTGAGCAAAAGAGAGACAAGAAAAAGTCTCAAGAGGAGCCCCAAGGCTCCAAGAAGAACTTCCAGAAGAAGACAAACAAAGGAGAAATGAGCAAGTCTGCATATTGCAGTAAGGGCTATCATCTTGAGAGCTCTTGTACGAAGAAGAAAATTGACATGTTGATCCAACCCTTGGATAAGAATAACATATCCCTTCCTGATTTCTCAAAGAAGAGGGAAGGAGGGTCAAATTCAGAGGACAGAGAGAGAGTACATTCTTTGGATGCTGGCACATCAAGATCGCCTAGCTTCATCATAGACTCTGGAGATTCTAGACATATGGTTTTGAAAAAAGAGGCATTCTCCTCTCTTGACATGTTGAAAGTTACACCAATATTTTTGGGAGATGACTCTCTCATTGACAGTTTGGGAAAAGGAAGGATTGATCTTGACCATGGTAAGTTCAATAATGTGTTGTATGTTCCAGGTCTTGCCTCTAATCTCTTGTCAGTGTATCATATGAATCACATTGGCTCTCCAAAGAAAGTCATCTTCTCCCTTGATGATGTTGAAATCACTGAGATTTCGAATGGTAAAGTCATAGCAAAAGGTGTTGTTGATCACACTTCAAAGGTATACATGTTTTCCCATTTTCTACCCTACTCAAACCCCTCTGCTCTTCTGATTCATGCTAATGAGGCAAGAAAGATTTGGCCATATTAACTACAAGTATATTTCTTATTTGAGTGAAAAATATATGGTCATAAGGTTACCAAAGATCAAGTTTTCCAAGGGAGTCTGTCAAGGTTGTATCCTAGGAAAACACACAGAGCACAAATTTGAGAGGGCTAGTCATGAGAGAACCTCTGCACCTCTTGAGTTGATCCACAGTGACATTGCTGGTCCATTTCCTCATATGTCCATGAGTCAAGAAAAATATGCACTAACCTTCATAGATGAATTTTCCAGGTATTGTTGGGTTTAATTCCTAAAGCATAAGTCTGAAGTTTTTGACCTCTTCAAAGTCTTTAAGGCCTTGGCTGAAAAACAGTATGGGAGGAAACTCAAGATCCTCAGATATGACAATGGTGGTGAGTATGTCAAGTCTAAGTTCATTCAGTATTGTAAATATTTAGGTATTCAGATGCATCATTCGATCCCTTACACACCACATTAAAATGGTGTTGTTGAGAGAAAGAACAGGTCACTGAAGGAGATGGCAACCTGCATGATGGAGGCTAATACTTTGCCACCAAAGTTTTGGGCCGAGGCTATAAACTATGCATCCTACATCCAAAATAGGGTGCCTCATAAGAACCTTGATGGTATGACTCATTTCGAATCTTGGAGTGGGCACAAGCCAGATGTGACCCATTTCAGGATTTTTGGCTCAAAGGCTTGGGCTAGAATTCCAACTGAAAAGAGAAAGGCTTTGCAGCCCCAAAGCCAAGAGTGCCTATTTGTTGGGTATTCTGAATATTCAAAAGGTTTTCAAGCTGATCAACTTGAGCACTAACAAATATTTCATTGAAAGAAGTGTCCAGTTCCAAGAAGAGCCTTCAGTAGTAGTTGAAGTTGGAGAGTCTTCTTCACCACCAAATCCATTGATTGTAAGTGGAGAGACTAATGAGTTTTCCGATTCTGATATGTATGATAATGATGATTTGATTTCATATCCTGACAGTCCTACAATACCAAAATGGGTAGCAAATACCATTCATATAGATGGGGAACTAGCTGGAAATCCTAGTGACACTAGGAGGACTAGATGTCAGTTTGAGAGGGCCCCGTGTATGAAAGATCATTTATTGGCTGAGAAGTTATATCTGATGGTTGAATTATATCCAATGACATATGAAGATGCAGCACATGATACAATATGGAAAACAACCATGGAATAATAATTCAGCTCACTCCAGAAGAACAACACTTGGGAACTGGTTGATCTTCCCCGAGGGAGGAAGCTAGTTCAATGTAAGTGGGTTTTCAAGACTAAGTTTTCTACTGATGGTTCATATTTGAAATATAAGGCAATATTGGTATCCAATGGATAATCACAAGTACATGGTATTGACTACAATGAAATATTTGCACCAGTGGCAAATATGGACTCCATAAGGCTAGCTTTAGCCATTGCAGCTTCGAAGCAGTGGGAGGTACATCACATGGATGTGAAGTGTGATTTCCTAAATGTAGATATCACTGAAGATATTTACATGCAGCAAACTAAATTGTTTTTTTATAATCCATATTTTTTGTGTAGGTTAAAGAAATCATTGTATGGGCTCAAGCAAGCCCCTAGGGCTTGGTATGCCAAGATTGATGGATTTCTGCTGTCATTGAGTTTTGTTCGATGCAAGTCTGATCATAATTGTTATTTGAAGATGGTTCATGGTTATTTGATGATTATTTTCTTGTATTTGGATGACCTTTTGATTACAGGAAGTTAAAATAAAGAGATTGCCTCCTTGAAGGATCCAATGAACCATGCATTTTCTATGACAGATTTGGGATTATTGAACCAATTTTTGGGTCTTGAAATTGCTCAATCCCAACATGGAATCAAAGTACATCAGTACAAGTATGCATGATATTTTCTGAAGAGGTTCAACATGAAATATTGCAAGCTAATCAAGACTCCTTTCCGTTCAGAAGTTAAGCTTGAAGAAGGAGGTTCTTCTCCTATGGTAAATAATACACTATATAGGCAGTTGATTGGGTGTTTGCTTTATCTTACACACACTCGACCTGATATATCTTACATAGTTAGTGTGGATTCAAGATACATGGATCAGCCTCAATGATATACATTGGAGAGAACCCAAAAGGATCCTTAACTTTGTTCAAGGAACAAGAACTCATGGGATCTTCTACAAAGCTAAATCTGATCTTGATTTGATTGGGTTTACTGACAATCATTGGGCAGGTGACAACACGGATCAAAAGTCAACATCAGGATATGTGTTCATGCTTGTAGAAGGACCAATAAGCTGGTCAAGCAAGAATCAGAGTGCCATAGCACTCTCTTTTACAGAAGTAGAGTATAGAGGAGTTATAAATGTAACAACGCAATGTCTATTGTTGTAGGGAATACTTGGAGAATGTGACTTCAAATCAGAGTTTTCAACTATTATCTACTGTGATAATAAGAGAACCATTCAAATATACAATGATCTAGTTTAGAGATAGTGAACCAAACATATTGAGATCCATATGCACTACATCAGACAGCTTGTGCATGATGGCACCATTCATCTACTCTTTTGTGCATCTTCAGAACAAGTAGCATACATCTTCACCAAAGTTTTTTGTGAGAAGACATTCAGAAATATCAAGTCACTACTAGGGATTACTAATCATGCTGTGAAGCATGATTGATGACAAGATTTTCAAATTTAATTTTACTGTCCATGTTTAAGGGAGGATTTTCCCACTGGGTTTTTGCCTCTTTCCTTGGTTGAATGGACAAGCAGTATGTAAAGGGTGACTAATCCTTGTTGCTAGGCCCTATATTTTTTTGATATTTACTCATAAATTCAGGATTAATGGGGGGTGTTATAATAATCAACCCATAGTTACCTAGCTTAGAAATTAATTAAATCATTTTTGTCTTATTGTCTAGTCTCCTATATTCCACTCTATGCTAGTTGCCTTCTAAATGTCATAGAAGTAAACACTTGATAAAAATGATTCATGGAGCACTTGGGAAACCTCCTAGAAACCATATTTAGCATGTCTATTTATTCCAGATCCTCCAAAGTGCATATCTTCTTTTTCTGTAAAGCTGTCTATTTTATTGAAAATTAAGGCAAAAGGAAAAGCTAGACTAGGTGTAGTTGACTTGTTTTTTTCCCACATCATCCTCCATCATTTTCTCCTAATAAAAGCATTTATGAATTTTATTTCCATCCCTTATCAGCTTTCCTACTTGAATTTGACAATTCGTGAGAATCTTAGTGGATTTGGAAATTGCTTTATGCACCTATGGGGGATTTGACTAGATTTAGTAAGCCTACTTTTTGACTATTTCGAATGGAATTATTTTGCACTCAAATCTCTCATGTAATTATATATTTCAGCAGCCTATTATTTCACAAATTTTCCTATTGTACACTTATTCAATATAGATTAGCGTTATGCTCCAATTTAAGTCTCCTTTGATGTTAATTTTGCATGTTTGATTAGCAATTTTGTGAGTGTAATTGTTCTATCACTTGGGTTCAATTTCCACATGGTATCAAAGCCTTTGTATATTTATTTCTATCCTTACATATTTCTATTTCAAGTTCTACATCTTGACTGGGAGTATATTCTGTTGAATGAAGGGCACAGTTTCTGAGCTATGGACCAATCTGAGAATATCATATTGACTCAATTTAATTCTTTTGAATGGAAAGATAAGATGGAGATATTGTTGAGATCAAAAGGTATCTACAGGGTTACTATGGCAACTAAGGTAGAGCCCAATGTAGCTGTAGAGAAAATCAAATGGCACAACAGGAGGGATGAGGCCTATGGTCTTTTGTGTCTGAGCATTTCAAGAGACCTCCTCTTCCATATTGATGCATTGCCATCAACTAATGAAGTGTGGGAGAAGCTTGTAGATATTTTTGGTAAGGCAAATGAGATGAGAGGACATCCAATTGAGAATGATCTGATCTCCTTGAGTCCCAGTAGCTTCAAATCTTTGCAACTCTATTTTTCCAATTATAAAGCCCTTGTTTTACAGCTAAAATAGTGTGGAATTGAAAAGAAGAGAAACTAGTTTTGGCCATACTCTCAAAGCTTGGACCTGACTATTTATTGTTTGTTTCAACCTTCCATGCAACCAAGTTGACAGCTCGAGCCTGGAGGATGCCTAAGATTGTAGATTTCATGGAATCCCTCACACAAGAACAAGATAAGTTGGTGATTATGGGAACCATAAAAGCTTCCAAAGACCAATATTTTGTTGCTGGAGATTCAAGGGTGGATTCGAAAAGAAATAAAAAAGCTAAAAATCCACTTGAGCAAAAGAGAGACAAGAAAAAGTCTCAAGAGGAGCCCCAAGGCTCCAAGAAGAACTTCCAGAAGAAGACAAACAAAGGAGAAATGAGCAAGTGTGCATATTGCAGTAAGGGCTATCATCCTGAGAGCTCTTGTATGAAGAAGCAAATTGACATGTTGACCAAACTCCTAGAGAAGAATGACATCTCCCTTCCTGATTGCTCAAAGAAGAGGGAAGGAGGGTCAAATTCAGAGGACAGAGAGAGAGTACATGCTTTGGTTGCTGGCACATCAAGCTCACCTAGCTTCATCATAGACTCTGGAACTTCTAGACATATGGTTTCGACAAAAGAAGCATTCTCCTCTCTTGACATGTCGAAAGGTCCACCAATAGTTTTGGGAGATGACTCTCTCACTAACAGTTTGGGAAAAGGAAGGATTGATCTTGACCATGGTAAGTTCAATAATGTGTTGTATGTTCCAGGTCTTGCATCTAATCTCTTGTCAATGTATTAGATGACTCACACTAGGTCTCCAAAGAAGGTCATCTTCTCCCTTGATGATGTTGAAATCACTGAGATTTCAAATTGTAAAGTCATAGAAAAAGGTGTTGTTGATCACACTTCGAAGGTATACATGTTTTCCCATTTTCTACCCTACTCAAACCCATCTTCTCTTATGATTCATGCTAATGAGGCAAGCAATATTTGGCATGAAATATTTGGCCATCTTAACTACAAGTATATTTCTGATTTGAGTCAAAAATATATGGTCATAGGGTTACCAAAGATCAAGTTTTCTAAGGGAGTCTGTCAAGGTTGTATCCTAGGAAAACACACATAGCACAAATTTGAGAGGGCTAGTCATGAGAGAACCTATGCACCTCTTGATTTGATCCACAGTGACATTGCCAATCCATTTCCTCATATGTCCATGAGTCAAGACAAATATGCACTGACCTTCAAAGATGAATTTTCCAGGTATTGTTGGGTTTACTTCCTAAAGCATAAGTCTGAATTTTTTGACCTCTTCAAAATCTTTAAGGCCTTGGCTGAAAATCAGTATGGGAGGAAAATCAAGATCCTCAGATCTGAAAATGGTGGTGAGTATGTCAAGTCTAAGTTCATTTAGTATTGTAAATATGTAGGTATTCAGATGCAGCATTCGATCCCTTACACACCACATTAGAATGGTGTTGTTGAGAGAAAGAACAGGTCACTGAAGGAGATGGCAACCTACATGATGGAGGCTAAGAATTTTCCACCAAAGTTTTGGGCCGAGGCTATAAACTATGCATCCTAAATCCAAAATATTGTGCCTCATAAGAAGCTTGATGGTATGACTCCTTTCGAAGCTTGGAGTGGGCACAAGCCAGATGTGACCCATTTCAGGATTTTTGGCTCAAAGTCTTGGGCTAGAATTCCAACTAAAAAGAGAAAGGATTTGCAGCCCCAAAGACAAGAGTTCCTATTTGTTGGGTATTCTGAAGAATCAAAAGGGTACAAGATGATCAAATTGAGCACTAATAAATATTTCATTGAAAGAAGTGTTCAGTTCCAAGAAGAGCCTTTAGTAGCAGTTGAAGTTGGAGAGTCTTCTTCACCACCAGATCCATCGATTGTAAGTGGAGAGACTAATGAGTTTACTGATTATGATATGTCTAATAATGATGATTTGATTGCATATTATTATGGTCCTACAAGACCAAAATGGGCAGAAAATACCATTCATGCAGCTGGGGAACTAGCTAGAAATCCTAGTGACACTAGGAGGACTAGATCTCAGTTTGAGAGTGCCTTGTGTATGAAAGATCATTTATTTGCTGAGAAGTTCTATCTGATGGTGGAATCAGATCCACTAAAATATGAAGATGCAGCAAATTATCCAAGATGGCAAACAACCATGGAAGAATAATTAATCTCAATCCAGAAGAACAACACTTGGGAACTGATTGATCTTACCCGAGGGAGGAAGCTAGTTCAATGTAAGTGGGTTTTCAAATCTAAGTTTTCTGCTAATGGTTCATATTTGAAATATAAGGCAATATTGGTAGCCAATTCCTACTCATAATTAGATGGTATTGACTACAATGAAACCTTTGCACCAGTGGCAAAGATGGACTCCATAAGGCTAGCTTTAGCCATTGCATTTTCGAAGTAGTGGGAGGTACATCACATGTATGTGAAGTGTGATTTCCTAAATGTAGATCTCACTGAAGAGATTTACATGCAGCAAACTGAATGGTTTGTTTCTAATCCAGCTTTTGTGTGCAGGTTAAAGAAATCATTGTATGGGCTCAAGAAAGCCCCCAGGGCTTGGTATGCCAAGATTGATGGCTTTCTACTGTCATTGAGTTTTGTTCGACGCAAGTCTGATCATAATTTTTATTTGAATCTGATTCATGGTTATTTGATGATTATTTTCTTGTATGTGGATGACCTTCTGATTACAGGAAGTTAAAATAAAGAGATTGCCTCCTTGAAGGATCCAATGAACCATGCATTTTCTATGACAGATTTGGGATTGTTGAGCCAATTTTTGGGTCTCGAAATTGCTCAATCCCAACATGGAATCAAAGTACATCAGTCCAAGTATGCCTTATATTTTTTGAATAGGTTCAACATGAAATATTGCAAGCCAAGCAGGACTCGTTTCCTTTCAGGAGTTAAGCTTGAAGAAGGAGGCTCTTCTCCTATGGTAAATAATACACTGTATAGGTAGTTGATTGGGTGTTTTATTTATCTTACACACACTTGACCTGATCTATCTTATGTAGTTAGTGTGGCTTCAAGATACATGGATCATCCTCATGATATCCATTGGAGAGAAGCCAAAAGGATCCTTAACTTTGTTCAAGGAACAAGAACTCATGGGATCTTCTACAAAGCTAAATCTAATCTTGATTTGATTGGGTTTACTAACAGTGATTGGGCAGGTGACAACATAGATCAAAAGGAAACATTAGGATATGTGTAAATGCTTCTAGAAGGACCAATAAGCTGGTCAAGCAAGAAGCAGAGTGCCATAGCACTCTTTTCTACAGAAGCAAAGTATAGAGGAGTTATAAATGCAACAACTCAATGTTTGTGGTTGCAAGGAATACTTGGAGAATGTGGATTCAAATCAGAGTTTTCAACTATTATCTACTGTGATAATAAGAGCACCATTCAAATCTAAAATGATCTAATTCAGAGACAGTGAACCAAACACATTGAGATCCAAATGCACTACATCAGACATCTTGTGCATGATGGCACCATTCATCTACTCTTTTGTGCATCTTCAAAACAAGTAGCATACATCTTCACCAAAGTTTTTTGTGAGAAGACATTCAGAAATATCAAGTCACTACTAGGGATTGCTAATCATGCTGTGAAGCATGATTGATGACAAGATTTTCAAATTTTGTTTTATTATCCATGTTTAAGGGAGGATTTTCCCACTGGGTTTTTGCCTCTGTCCTTGGTTGAATGGACAAGCAGTATGTAAAGGGTGACTAAGCCTTGTTGCTAGGCCCTATAGTTTTCTGATATTTACTTATAAATTCAAGCTTAAGGGGGGGTGTTATAATTATAAACCCATAGTTACCTAGCTTATACATTAATTAAATCATTATTGTCTTATTGTCCAGTCTCCTAGATTCCACTCTATGCTAGTTGCCTTCTACATGTCATAGAAGTAAACACTTTCTAAAAATGAGTCAGGGAGCACTTGGGAAACCTGCTGGAAACCATATTTAGCATGTCTATTTATTCCAGACCCTCCAAACCACATATCTACTTTTTTGTAAAGCTATCTGTTTTATTGAGAATTAAGGCAAAAGGAAAAGCTAGACTAGGTGTAGTTGACTTGTTTTTCTCCCACATAATCCTCCATCATTTTCTCCTAATAAAAGCATGTATGAGTTTTCTTTCCATCCCTTATTAGTTTTGCTACTTGACTTTGACAATTCATGAGAATCTTAGTGGATTTGGAAATTGCTTTATGCACCTATGGGGGATTTGACTAGATTTAGTAAGCCTACTTTTTGACTATTTCAAATGGCATCCTTATGCATTCATATCTCTCATGTAATTATATATTGCAGCATTTGTTATTTCACAAGGTTGGCTATTGTACACTTATTCAATACAGATTAGTGTTATGCTCTAATTTCAGTCTCCTTTGATGTTAATTTTGCATGTTTGATTAGCAATTTTGTGAGTGTAATCGTTCTATCACTTGGGTTCAATTTACACAGTTCAAAGGATGTCTCTTTGAGAAAAATAACTCATCAGTAAATTTACTTGTCCTTTAAGGTCATTCATGTCTGAGTCAATCCTGTTACTTCAAATCAAATTTTGTTCCTAGTTTTGTGTCACTGATGTGGGAATCATCATGGCCCTCCTCTGACAAGTCCACTCCTACCGAATTCAAATCATTATCCAAGAATTAGACCTAGAAACCTAGATAGTACCTTAGGCTTGCATGCCTCAATGGCAGGTTAGCTCGCTTTCAACATGAGTTTACATCATTGACTCTTGATTGAAAGATCTCATCGAGTATTTGACTTCAATTCCTTTATTCACATTCGATGGTATGTACTGAGATACCTTGGGAATCATTGACATCAATGGTTATTTCCCTTGTACTTGTTAATAGTTTACATAATTGACTGGTAATCAAGTGGTTTCTACCATGTTCAACATCAAGACATTGTAATCACATGGTTAGATTCATATTGTTTGGAGATCGGAATGAAGACCTTGAGTGGTTAGGCTATTATCATTATTTCCTATGCTCAGGTTGCATTTGGATATCATTTAGAGTCATGACATGGATCCACATTGTATGTTTGGTGGCTATGTTTCGTATTAAGGTTGAGATACATGGATCTACTTTGTATATTCTGTAGCTATTTCCTACCTCCTATAGCAGTTATTCATGGATCTACAATGTATTATTGGTATCCATGATGTGATCATCATCATAGATCTGCTGGTCCGCAAATATGATTGGTTTGGATGAGGTTAGTTGCTGGTCTTGTATGAGTTTGTCTCTCTTTTCCTATGTATCAGACAGAAAACTTTGCAAAATATTTCACCTATCACCTTCTTCTAGCTTCATACTTTGGGGTGCATTCTGTTGCACCTGGAAATCTCACATTGCTTATCATCCTCCGTGAGAATTTAACCTTGCCTTTCAACCTCCCAGAAAGCCTAGCTTAAGTCACCTTGGTTCCTTTTTTTCCATACCTAGAAGGGACAGCACCTTCTTGTTTTTTACACAGAGCATTGCCAATGCCTATCCTAGTTAAGCAAAAAGCGTCATTTTCCCTCTTCTTTGGCAAAAACCCTAGATCGACGCTTCTGACAGTTTTGCTAGGAGTGTCGGTGGTAAGAAAATGAGAAAAAATTATGTTTCTAGAAGCTTCCATGTGGAAACCTCCATAGGGTTAGTTCCTATATGCTTGGGAGAGGTGGCATTCACCTTCCTCACCTATAGGGATCTCATCCTATCCTTTTGCCAAGTCATCTCTTGATTTCTTGGCCTATAAATGGAGCCTTCATGAGGAGAGTCGGGGAGGCTAGAAAAAGCATCCTTGTGCTGTTAGTTTGAAGTCTGAATCAGCGGAAAAGTAGAGTTAGCTTATGGTTGGAGAGGTCTTCATAGTCATAGGATATTGTAGACATTCTTTTTGAGATCGAAGCCATCAACATCAAGGATTTTGGTTGTACTTCTTTATCATCCATATATTAATACAAAGACATTTCCCTTTCCTATATTTGATTGTATTGATTGTAATTAGATATTATTGGATTCCTTGATCACCAATATGAATAATTAATTTATCATGATGCCCTCATCCCTTTTGTTTGTCTTATGATCTATTTTGCAGGTATTGAACTATTGCAAGGACTTTTTGGAAAAAAGACAAACGGATATAAGGTTGAGGTATATTTCCTTTCATGTTATTTGATTTGATTATTCAAGGAAAGGATATGTTGTTGTGTATTTTTGTTCTGTAGTTGTGACTTACATTGTAGAAGAACAAGCAGTGTCTACACTAATTGAGAATTCCTGATAACAGGTTTTCTAACCATTATGTTCAGTTACAAAATAAGTTGAAATAGTTCACAAGTTTATTCATTATATACAACTAGAAAATAGAGGGACAATATCTCATAGTCGTGTCGATCGTTGGTGTCGATGATGCATGTCGAGGTGTTGAATCTGTCAAGTTGATATTGAACCTTTCAAGGTTGTGTCACGGTTTGGACTTGTCGAAGTGGAAGTTGACCTTGTTGAAGTCGATAAACAATGCCAAGTGTTGGGTGGATCAAATTACTTTAAGCCCATGAAACTTTAATTGTTTAAGAGAACGTCGAATTTTCTACAAGCTTAAATGTAGAAATCCTTTCACATCAAATACCAATGGAGATAGTGTCATAAATTAAAGTTCTCAAAATATCGTTGCAACAATATAAGTCTCAAAATGAATACCTCAATGAATCCATTGATAAGTTAATGTAAGGAAAATAAAAGGTTGAGGGAATATTTGGAAAAAAGTAATGCCAATTATCAAGAAATAATTGGAAAAATGAAGAGATCTTTAAACAAAATAGAGAACTTCAAGACAAAGTCCAAGTAATGGAGGCATAATATACTCGATTAAAGAAAATATCCCGAGAACTAGATGGACTTATGTTAGAATATAATCCATCGGGATTATATTATGTAAATAAATAAATAAATAGTTATGTAGGAAGCTGAACAGTTACATAGGAAGGTGAAGCTCAACCACTGCCTGTAATGTATAAATGAATGCATTAGCAATGGAATAATATAGAATCGGGAGTTATACCTTACAAGTGGTATCAGAGCTTGGCTACCTACCTGCCGTAACTCCTTCCTGTTGCATTTCATCCCTGGTATTCTGCATGCCAGTCCATTGCCAGACTTCCTGCCCATCGCCAGTCTGCCCTCTGCTCTTCCCTCCTACTAGTCACATTCATTGTGTGCGTTTCTCCTCCAGTCTCTCCTGCGTGCATGAGTTATTGGTATAGAACAATATCATGAACCCTAATCCTTTCACGCTCATGAGGTTTTGTGTTGCGGGATTTTACTTGATAGTTTCCTGAATGTTTGGCATATACCTAACATGCTGGTCTAAAATTGTGAGGTTCTGCGTTGTTGGGTTATGCATTCTATTCTCTTTCTTGAATTTGTGACCACCAAATCTGAATACAAAGATCTTCAATTGATCATGAAGTTGTTGCAACCTGCTATGAAAATCACTATGAGTTGCGGAACCGTAGAGGACTTTGCTTCAACTCGTATGTGCAAACTGAATGTAAACATGAGCCATTTGTAAAAGCCGAGAGATCTCATTGAAGAATCACGCCCTTGTTCAATTGCGTGGAGGTAAAAGTGTTTTTTCTGCAATTGTCCATGTTCGTTGGGAACTACATAAACCCTATTTTTTACCCTAGTATATGCGTGGAGCATGACTGTGAAATACTGTGTTGAAGATTGTTGACTGATATATATACTGCGTGGAGAGACTACTGCGTGAATGATGAGTCTATGAATGCCTTGGTCCCATTCTGCCTTTGCGCGTCCTCCAGCTACCTTTTTTTGTGTTGCGACCTGCCAAGAAAGCTGCTGCATGTGTTATATAATGCTTGTTGAATAATGCTCCGTGGAGATGTATGAGCCTGCGTGGAGATAGTATGAGCCTGCTGAGCCTGCGTGGAGATGTATGAGCCTGTTGAGTTTTTTTTTTGTGAAGAAATAAATACCAATCAGTGGTATTTTTGTGAAGAAATAAATACTCAGAGCTGTGTTGGCCACTTAGTGGCCACCGATTTGTGAAGACACCTTTTTCTAGGGTTCCCACGTTTTTCTAGGGTTCTCGTACATATATTAGATATGCATTGATATGGTGTGACTGCATTGAGCGTGGAGACTGTTTACTGCTGGCTGCGTTGGAGAGAGTCTGGTGATTATTTTGAAGGTTGCGTTCTACCTGAAGGCTGCGTTGGAGGAATAATTAAATCTTCTGGTTTTATTTTATTGATTGATATAAAAAAAATTGAAGACTGACTAATAGATTGAAGAATATATGTATGCTAACTCATATATATATGCTGAATGGTATATATGCGTTGAGTAGCTATACTGCTTGGAGTCTGGAAATTTTTTATGATTGCTGGTGTATACATGCTACTCGTGTATACATGCTGCTGAACCTGTGGAGATTCCTACGTATCAAGTGAGCTTGTGTATGACTGATATATTTTGTATTGACTGATATATATGCTATAAACTTGCATTGTATTCACCTTGGCAGAGACTGTAGACCTAAAAGGTTATTATTTTTTCTATTTCTCTTTGTAAATCACACTAACAGTTGTAAAAATGCAATCTATAGCATCTATAGTCGGTGCCACCCTCACTGGCAAAGACACCTATTCAGAATGGTGGAGGAAGATCAAATCTTCCTTCATCTACAATGACCTTTGGGATTGGATTTGTGAAGGCACCACAATAGAGACAGCAGCCGGAAATACCATAACTAGAGACCCTGAACCTCCAGAATCCGAGAAAGAGAAGGCCATTTGGAGAACAAAAGACAAGAAAGCTTTAGCAGTAATCACTGCCACTGTTAGTGAAGAGGTGAGCCAGCACATATTGCCAGCAAAATCATGTTTTGAAGCACTAAAAACATTAAAAGAACTGTATGATTCACACTCTGAAATGGAAGTTATTAAACTAATGTTAAAATTATTTAGTCTTGAAGTAAAAGTAAATGATCCTATGTTAGTTGCCTCTGAAATCAAAGCTATCATGCACAAGATTCAAGCCTCTGGTATGAAACCAGATCTTCCTTTTGCAGCATTTGTAAAATATTTGTATCCTACTCACTCCAACTATCTTGAGTCATTGCAAGCTAGTGACAAGTTCAAATCACTAACATTTGACACCCTGGTAGAAAAGATAGCTGACAGAGAGAAAACCTTTGGTAAGAAGACAACCGAGCCTATTGGAGAATCACTTTGCTTTGCTCGAAAAGCAAAGAACCACACCAAAGACCAATCCAAAGATCATCCCAAAGGAGAAAGCAACAAGAGAGGAAGAGGAAGAAGAAACTTCAGAGGCAGAGGGGGCAGAAATAACTTCACCAAAAGATCAGATTTGCAGTGCAAGCGTTGTGGAAAGACTGGGCACACATCAGATCAGTGTTGGGCTTCATGGGACTCCATCAAAGACAAGCACAACCAAAATAAAGATGATAATAAACATCAAGATGCTAGTAAATATTTTGATTCTGCTCATTGTATTGTTGCACATTGTAATCTTGGATTTAATGAAATGACTTCTCTTTCATCTTACAAAGATTCTTGGCTACTTGATACTGGTGCAACATCACACATGACATTTAGAAAAGATTGTTTTGAAGAACTTAATGAAACAATAGATGGCATAGTTTACTTTGCAGATAAGTCAAGTATTAAACCAAAGGGAATGGGCACCATTCGACTGAAGATGCCTGGATTCCCTGATTTCTTGTTGAAGAATGTCCTTTATCTTCCAGAGTTGTAGAGAAGACTGCTGTCCATGGTTGAGATTCAACAGCAAGGCCATTCCATCCACATGTTTGATGGAATCGTTGAAATAAGAAATTCCTCTGACAACCAAGTCATCATGACTGGATACGAAGATGGAAAGCTGCTGAAGCTCAAGGGTTCATCCGCAAGATTTCAGAACTATGCCTACCTCTCTCAGCATGGAGAAGGTAATATGTCATCTAGTTCATTGTGGCATGCAAGATTTGGTCATCTAAATTATAACAGTCTTCGTTTGTTGAGAAAGAATGGTGTATTTGGTTTGCCCACCATTCCCAAAGAGAAGAATAAATGTGATGCATGTATATTAGGGAAACATAGTAAGCTGCCATTCCATGAATCTAATTTCAGAGCAAGTAGGAAATTAGAATTAGTACATTCTGATTTATGTGGCCCAATGCCAACACCTTCAGCAAATGGGAACAAGTATTTTATGACGTTTGTTGATGAGTACTCAAGAATGTGCTGGATTTACTATTTAAAGACAAAATCAGAAGCATTTCAAACATTCAAAGACTTTCATGCATTGATAGAAAAACAAGCACAATAAAAAATTGGTACACTTCGTACTGATAATGGGAAAGAATACACTTCAAATGCTTTTGAAAATTATCTTCGCCAACATGGAATTGCACATCAGACTACAGTTCCCTACAATCCTCAACAAAACGGTGTAGCAAAAAGAATGAATAGAACCATAATGAATATGGTTCTCGAGCTATGATGTTTTTCAAGAATGTAAAACTAATGTTTTGGGGTGATGCAGTAAAATGTGCAGCCTATTTGAGAAATAGAAGTCCCTCAAATGCTATTGATAACAAGACTCCACATGAAATGTGGTTTGGTCATCTCCCTTTAGTCAGGCATCTCAGAGTTTTTAGTTCCACCTGTTATGCCTTGATTCCAAAGGAGCAAAGAAACAATCTTGGTGCTCGAAGTAGAAGATGCATTTTTCCTGGGGTACGAAGAATACTCCAAGGCATGCCGTCTGTATGATGAGGTAAACAAGAAGTTTGTTATTTCCAGAGATGTCATTTTTCTTGAAACTAATAAAAATGACCAGTCTATTGAAAGACAGCTTGATCATTTGGAAAATTATCCTCATCCAAAGACATATTCTGAAAATGAATATGAAATTCCAAACCTTGAAGGGGGGATTCCTATTTTGGATCAACCTTTGGAATTTCCATATGAAGCACCAACTCCCCAGCATGAAGAAGTTCCTGCTACTTCACTTGAACAAGAGGTTCAACTGGATGATGTGATTGAGAGAATTGAAAGACTCTCAATCAATGATGAAGCACCACCAGCTGATCAACCAGGACCATCACAGAAGATTCCTAAATGGGCCACAAAGACACTTGAAAGTGTCCATCCAGATGAAGTTGGAAAGACGGGAACGAGAAGTTCAAAAAGACATGAAGATGGAGGAGGAGCAGATAATTTAGGTGATGACATGGATGTATCATTTGATTATGAATTTTATTTATCTGCTAACTTTGAACCAAATTCCTTTGAAGAAGCTTCTACTCGAGTTGAGTGGAAAGAAGCTATGCAGAATGAGTATGATGCACTCATGAAGAATGGAACTTGGAAGCTGGTTGACCCTCCAGTTGGAACCAAACCAATTGGCTACAAGTGGGTGTACAAGAACAAATACAGATCAGATGGCTCACTTGACAAGCACAAAGCGAGGCTTGTAGAAAAAGGCTATGCACAGAAAGAAGGAATTGACTATGAAGAAACATTTTCTCCTACAGCAAAATGGGCTACCATCCGTACCTTACTCTCTTTAGCTGCTCAGAAAGGGTGGAAATTTCATCAAATGGATGTGAAGACTTCTTTCTTGAATGGATACTTGAAAGAGAATGTCTTCATGTCTTAGCCAGAAGGCTTTATTGTGAAAGGAAAAGAACAAAAGGTATGCAAGCTTGTCAAATCATTGTATGGCCTAAAACAAGCACCTCGCGCATGGTATGAAAAGTTAACCGAGCATCTTTTGAAGTTAAATTTTGAACATTTTGATCTTGATGATGCAACACTATTTATAAATAAAGTTGGAAGATCTGTTGTGTATCATTTGGTGTACGCAGATGATCTTTTGATGACAGGAAACAATGAGAGCTATATAGCATCCATAAAGAAAGATTTGAAAAAGATCTTTGAAATGACAGATATGGGACATCTCCACTATTACTTAGGAATTGAAGTCACTCAACATCCTAAGTACATATTCCTATCTCAGAAAAAATATGTTGGAGAACTACTAAACAAATTTTGCATGACAGAATGCAATCCTATATCTACTCCAATGGAACAGAAAATGAAGCTCACATCAAGCGAAGGAAAATAATTTGAAGATGCGACCAAGTATAGACAACTGGTAGGAAGTCTTATCTACCTTACAACAACTAGACCAGATATTTATTATGTTATTGGCATACTTTCAAGGTTCATGCATAAACCTTGTGAAGGACACTGGTCAGCCGCAAAAAGAGTTCTAAGATACTTGAAGGGGACTCAAGACATTGGACTC
>LPNX010804454.1:232104-254764 GCA_001517045.1 Pseudotsuga menziesii
GGATAACTTCAAAATTATTGGGTACTCAGACTCAGATTTTGATGGCGATAAGGAGACAAGAGTATCAACTTCTGGATACACTATGAGTCTTGGATCAGCAGCTGTCTCATGGAGATCACACAAACAGTCAGTTCCGGCAGATTCAACAACAGAAGCAGAATATGTGGCTGCAGCTGAAGCAACGAAAGAAATAGTATGGCTCAGGAAGATACTTGAAGATTTGCAAGAAAAACAAGAGAACTCCACTCCATTGTTGGTAGACAATACTTCTGCAATCAAGCTGGCTAAGAATCCTAGATTCCATGATCGAACCAAACACATCAACACAAAGTATCATTTGATTCGACATCATGTAGAGGCCAAGACAGTCCATCTTCGACATTGTTCCACAAATGATCAAATTGCAGACATCTTCACCAAAGCGCTTGGATGAGAAAAGTTTGAAATATTCAGAAACATGCTCGGACTTACGAACACCCCTTCAGATTAAGAGGGGGATTGTTAGAATATAATCCATCGGGATTATATTATGTAAATAAATAAATAAATAGTTATGTAGGAAGCTGAACAGTTACATAGGAAGGTGAAGCTCAACCACTGCCTGTAATGTATAAATGAATGCATTAGCAATGGAATAATATAGAATCGGGAGTTATACCTGACAACTTACTATATTGGTCGATACAGGTAAATACATCGTACAGTTCATATTTCAACAAAATTCACTTCAAGTTGTAATGGTCAACAAAGGATTGAGATCGAGACTTACAGAATGACTCATCATTCTCCTCTGTCAGTTAATAAATGATAAATAGGTTTAGGTGGAATATTTTTCACTTTATAATTTAAATTGGTATAGCATGTAAATATTCGATGTAATATTTCCTTTATGGTTTGAGTCAATTCGATCCCTCCAAAAGTGGATCTCAAAATGTTTAGGTTTTGAAGAGAATTATAAATGTATGTAATAGAAGAAATAAAAGGGTTAGTTTTTAAAAGGGATAAGGAGACTTGATTTTGGGTTTGCAACAAGAACATTTTGATCCTTTGTAAGCATATTTGAAGATAGTATTTTGGGATGATATGCAATATATAACATGAACGATCTTTATTATTTACTTTATTAAATGTATATGATGAGTTTTACTACCCTACTTATGAATTTGTTTTCTGAGAAAGTATTTATCTCTAAATTCTCATGAGTTGGTGTGATTTTATTGTACTTTTTTATAGAAAGTATTTATGTTCATGAACATTTTTCCTTGACATTTGGAGGAATTGTGTATGTCATGTATTAGGATTTAAATTCGGTTTATGTTATTATTGAGTTCATGTTAACACGGTTTCTAAAACAATTTACTCATTGTATCCTCACTTACTGTTGATTATTTACCTTAATATATTATTTCCCTGATGCTTATATGTCTCTCAATATTTTACAAAACGCAACCAATTTTTACATTTAGTTTCCATTTTTTTTAAATGTCTGGGCTTTGCACCTATGTATTATAGGTACAAACTCTAGTGCAAATAGACCATGTTTGGGACTAAACCCCTTCTCTCGTAGGTTCGTAAAACATGTGATATTGGACTCATCTTATGATGATCTATATCGAGTGTTTGGTATCCTTTTATAGTTCATTAAAAAACAAAGAGGTACTCATCCATCATGATGGGGAAATTAATGGAATGAGATAACATTTTTCATTTTTATTAACAACAGCTTATAGTCACCCTTGAACTTGGAACCTTTCTGTATTTCATTCAAATAATTGGGTAATCAACTTGTCCTCAATTTGATCCGCTTCCATGATTTGTTTTAGTCCTTTGAGTCATTCAAAGAATGCATCATTTTTTATTTGAATTATGTTTGGTATATGCTTGATTGAGTCAATGATTCCAAGTCACTTGTCGTGTTGTGCACTGTTAAAGGGGAGTATTTTGACACAACCAACTTCTGCAGTTACCTTACCTTTTTTGTCTAAGTCATCTTTGAGTTAGTCCCATAGTTTCTCTATAATCAAAATCACTTGAAACAAATTTGTTCTAGTTTCATGTTGATGATGGGGGATACACCATGGCCCTCGTTCAATGAGTCTATTCACATCAACACCAACAAATCATCCAGGAATTAGTATTAGAAACCAGTTAGTACCTTGAAGCTTGCATGCCTCAATGGCATGTTTCCTCGCTTTCAAAAATAGGCTTCCATCAATGGCCTATGATTGAAATATTCCACCAATTGTTCAACTTCAACTCATTTATTCGCGTTCGGAGGAATGTAATATAGTACATTGGGAATAATCGATATCAACAGTGATTTCCCTCACACTTGTTAACCGTATACATTAATGACTGGTAATCAAGTGATTTATACTATGTTAGACGCCAAAACATCTATTCACATGGATAGAATCACATTATTCGATATTGGGATGAAGATATTGGGTGTTCTTTAGGTATTTATTTGGAATATCTTTATTTCCCCAGGTTGTGACAGAGTATTTTGTGATTGATTCATTGCATAGATCCACAATGTATGTCTAGCGTCTATGCTCAAGTTTGAGTCACGATGACATAGATATACAGTGTATGTCCAGTATCTATGTCCAAATTTGAATTTTGTTCACCATGGATATACATTGTATGTCGGTAGACATGATCTAGACATCTATACATGGATATGCAATGTATTAGTAAACAACCATGTCTTGAGTCAGTTGAAGTACATAACTCATAGTATATGGTACTATAAAAAGTCTTCAACCAATAATATTTTTCCTCATCTTTCAACCTATATATATCAAATCATTTCACCTATCACATCCCTCTAGCTTCATAATTTGGGGGGTAATCTGTTACTCCAAAATATCATCATCTTCATGCGTACTTTCTTATATCCATAAAGTATCTATGCCAAAAAAACATGAAGAATAGGTTTTCCCTTTCCAGAAGTCCAATTATAGTGGCATTGAAACACCCTTTCTTTTGACAATGGGAATTAGACCTAGTTGATGCTAGTTTCTTATAGACAAAGAGTGTTTATGACACTTATTGTCTTTGTAAAGGAACTGTCGCATCTTCTCGATTCCACTTTATCATGTACATGGTGTATCGATGCTCATTAAAAGGGAAAAAGAGAAGCATTCATAGATTTCTAGAAGAAATCGCTCATGAAGGCTTATCCCAGCCAACCAGATAGGTGGTAGTTGAGCCCCTAATATTTAGGGATGAACCCTCATTAGAGGAAATTTGAGGTATAAAATGGGCCTCCTAAGGAAAATAATAAAATAATAGTTAAAATAATAAAATAACAGTTAAAATAATAAAATAATAGTTATTAATTTTGGAGGAAGAATAAAAAAACTACTTTTTGTGTTCGTATTTTCGACATATCTCCTTGTGTTTTTACTCAAATTCTAAGTGGGAGAGCTCATTGGATGTGGAATTTAATTCCGCATCCAACGAGTACCCACACTGAATATTTTTTATGGACCCCGCTACCCCAAAAACAAGAAATACCTGAAAAATGTGATGATGATGTCATCATCACATTTTTTCAAGTATTTATTGTTTTTTGGGTAGCAGAGTCCATCAAAAGTATGTAGTGCGGGTATTCATTGGATTCGGAATTAAATTCCGCATCCAACGAGCTCTCCTGCTTGAACTTTGAGTAAAAACACAAGGAGATATGTCGAAAATACGAACAAAAAAAGTAGTTTTCTTTTATGACAAATATGTCAATTCAACCATTATGGTTGACTCATTTTATGAAATTCTATTGGTTCTTGAATTCCAACTCACAAAATTTATTGTTGGCGCATTTTCTTATAAGGCCCATTTTAGACCCCAAATTTCCTCTAATGTAACTTTCTCCAATTAAGACTCAGCTCCTTTGATCCTTTTTTTCCTATAAATACAAGTTCACCCTCATGGGTGAAGGGGGGACAAAAAAACACTCATATTTTGTAGAGATATTTCTAGAGTTGAGAGGAAAAGTATTGAATTTTGAGGCAAAAGGCTTATGGGAAGAAGCACAACACCAAGTCTTTTAGCACTCAGAATTTACCCTCGGTTGTGAAAGGATAATCCAAAGGTAACCAAAAGACCAATTTGTAGGAATAAAAATTGTTTCTTTCTTTCCAGAGTGGGATCTCTCAATAGTTTAACTCACAGGCTAGAAATATTTGCAAAAGAAATAAAATTTAATAATGAATGTGGTTGAAACTAGTGCTCATTGGGCATGGAGTCATATATGATAGCAAATAATAACACTGATGTAGCATTGGAAATTAAATAGAGGCAGTGTAGCTACTTCTCCACAGTCAAAAGGCTGGTTGTCTAATGATAAAGAGGAATTTAGGACAATCCATTAATCTAGGCATCTACAAGGATGAATCCAATATTAACTTTAGAAGAACAGTTTTGTGAATACTTGAAAGTGAAGGATCATAACATTTGAGTATTAATTCTAACCCAATATAAACTCATTCAAGTATGAAAATGATAACATAATGAAAAGATTAATTGGAAATGGATTCACATAAAGAAGGGGAAAGTACAGGAAGTAAATAACATAAGAATATATGTAGAATTCTTTCTCAGATCTAAAATTTTATTGATCTTTAGAACCTTCTTACAATACTCAGTTTTTCTCATGGGTTCCAAACCTCAACACATTGCAAAATGTTCCTTAAATATAAAAGTTACCCTTAAGCTGATAACTACTTCTATGCTAAAATAGGAAAAATAGTTTCCTTATTACAGTAGTAGTTCTAACCTCCTAACCAACTAACTGCTTCAGAAGTTTATTCCAAAATTTAAATATACTAGTCTTCAATAATTCTCGAGATTCCCTAATTGGTGCAACTTGTACTTTGTTATCCCAATTATTTCCATTGTTTTCCACTGATCAACACTTGGCAGCTCGAGACTGGCCATTCCTTTAGCTAGTACATGTATCTCTACATGGTCCACGTACTAAATTGTTGGCAACTGAGAACAATTAGTTCTTAAAGTGTCAATTATCTCAAAGTCCACGATAATTTTTCAATACTATTTTTCCTGACAATGACTGATGCATGACTTCAAATTTTCTACGATCCAACCTACAACTGACCAACTGAGCTTGATATTCCACCTGAGACAGAATTTTACCATTTTATTCCAAGAAGGAAGGTAAACCCATTTGAAACAATGGTGTAAATGACCCTCTAAACAGCTTAACTTAATGTTGCATGATGTCTATTTTGGCTTGGACAGTGTCTAGATGTTGATATTTTCCAACAACCTTCCTTTCCCAAGTAATCACTGATATTATGTCCTTTGTTTCCATTCTTTTTAAATCATCTTTTGATAAACCATGTAGAAAATTAATTGTTTTTTTTGTTGTGTCTATGGGCTTCTTATAACTTACATGTTCATATCTCTAGTCATTTTCATTTGAGGATGAGGCTGAAGGTTGTTTTTCCATCACGTTGTTGCAGTCGTTGTTGTTGGATTTCCATTCATATCGAATCCACTGGTTTCCTCCCTACCATATCCTGGCGGGTACTATATTTCCCCCGGGACACTCGAGCTCAACATGCCTCACAATACCTTGCTAGCAATGGAAGTACGATGCCAGGCTATTGCTAGGAGGATCCTAACCTCACTCAAGATGTATTGAACCACACTTCCATGCTCTCCTCAGATCCACCCAAAGGGTTTGGGCTTCCAACTATGGCAGGACTTTAATATAAAAATGAAAAGAGATGTGTGCATACTCCTTCCCAAAGATTACAAAAATTAAGACAATCACTTACACAATCAGTTCCTTGTATAGCTAAAAAATGGTGATGTGGATCACATGTGTTTCTTCGAAAGTCATGTAGAAAATTCCCAAATCTTAAATGAGGCTGAAAAGACTCTGATATATCATAAATATTATCATATGGAACAACAAGTGCCAAAGTTTCAGTGTCTCCATGAGGATATATCTCTAAAGTAGGAAAATGATGAGAACCTGGGGAAAACTAATGGATGTAAAAATATGAATGATGGATGGACTTGAGATATGAACCATAAGTGTTTATAACATATCCAAAAATGTGTAATATAATTCCAATTATTACTAAGTTCATCGATAACCAACCATTGAAAATTAAACAAGACTTTAAACCATTAGATATACATAACATTGCATAGGAAACCAATGAAGAATCAACTAGTGAAATTGGGGTTTGTATAGTCTTATGAGTATTCATAGGTATGGTATATGGTATGGATGGTGTCATAACATGCATATCATCCTGAAAACATGCTTCTAAATCATAATTATAATCATTTGAATGAAGTTAGGAAGAGTTGTTTAAAGACAAGTCAGGATCTAATGAAAATCATAATCATTGGGAGATGTATCTACTAGACTGGTAGATGGAATATTAAAGAAAGAAACTGAGATTTCCGATTATGATATATCATAAAATGAATCTATATCAGATATATGAGGAAATTATTTTACTCTAGAATTCAAGGCATAGTTCATATTAACTTGGGACTGCGCACTATGACAATGTTTAGAAGATTCAGTGGGATTCTCTCACTCATCATGAACTTCAATGTTATGCTTCTCAAGTAACTAAGACATGACATCCAGCTTCTTCTTGAAACATTTATTCTCAAGATGAAATCACTTTCTGCAATAAGAACACTTGGGTTTTCTCCCTCTCTTCTTAACTTTATTTATTGAACCTTCATCACGTTCATTAACTATTTGAAAAGTTTTTCACTTGGTTCACTTGTACCATTCAAACATTATTAAAACTAGAACTATTGGAATAGCCCAAAGTATAAAGAATAAATGCTTTTAAAACGTGCACGCTATCGTTTGCTTCTCTCCCGCTTAAAACGTGGACCAATAAAAGAGAACCCAATTAAATAATTTTGATTATTGGACTCAAGCCAAAGGCGAGCCCGCCAAAAATTGTTGACGTCGACCGATAAAAGAGAAACTGTTTTAATTTAAACATTAGAATGTTGGGGCCCGAGCCAAAGGCGAGCCCTCCAAATATTCTCGAGGGCCAAGGCGTAGCCCAGGCCGACGAGGGGGGTTGGAAATAGTTTTCAACCAGCAATTGACGCGCCTCGGTTTTACCTCACTAGCTGCGTCATTGCCCCAAGCGCAAAGATGGATTGTACTTCTTTCGTCCATCAGCATATACTCTCCCTCACCATTCCTTCGATTCTTGTTTTACATGTGGGACAAAATGCTTTCATTCTTTTAACAAACTCCTCTATGTTAAAAGAATATAATCGATGTCTTTATGTTGGGTTTTCTCCCTCTCTTCTTGACTTTCTTTATTGAACCTTCATCACTAGGATTCAAACTTTCATATTCATTATCTAACTTTGGCTTCCTCTCTTTCATTATTTGCTTCTCTTTTGATTTGGAATTCATACTTCATTGAACTATAAGGGAATGATACTTTCACTTGGAGGATATAATATCACCCATTTGGATCAATTTATCTTGCTTCTTTTTTAGTGAATCAAATAATGTACTCAAAGAAGGAATTTTCCAATTCGAAATAGCAAGCCTAGTAGCATAAAACGTAGACACAAAAACTGAGTATTCAAGACCCAATTTTAATAGAATGGAAAGAATCATTTTATCTTCCTTCTTATCAATCCAACATTTCTTGAGAAATAGAACAAGTGACTTGAATTTGGTGAAGAAACCCTCAATATAATCGAAACTGCTTGGACTCAATGAGAATAACTCATTCTCCAATGCTCTTATCTCATCTTGAACTCCAAAGAGAGACTCAAATTTGTTCCATACTTGGTTTGGAGTGATAAAACCATCTAGATGAAAGAGTAGATCAGGATAAATAGAGAGGCAAAGCAATCCATAGGATTCATCCAACTTATTATTCCACTCATCTTTCTCAACGCTAGCATTAGGCTCATTCTCCAAAGCTAAAGTAACTATGTATAGTCCTTTACTGTGCAATATAATGCAAATAATTTCTTTCCATTCATGATAGTTGAAGGGGGTTAGGATAATAACCGAATAAGAAACCATACTGATATGTCAACATGCTTAAGAATATACTCTCTCCAACCTGTGCAAATAAAAACTAGGATAAAATATGGTAAGCATAATTCAATATCTTCTTTAGAGAGGGATATGAGACTAAATGTGCTCTAATCTAGAGAACTGATAGCTCCTAAATTATGTTGAACTTGAGAAACCTTGTGCTCTGATACCATGTAAGAGAGCTCTGATACCATGTAGAAATAACATCTCTGATGCTATGAAGAAATAGAGCCTTGATGCTAAGAAGAAGGATAGAATGTAGATATAGCTACAAGATAATTCTCATAAGCATGCACAAGAAAAATAGAGAGAAAAATAAAGAGAATAAAATACATGAACAAGTGAAGAATGAAAAAATCATTGATTATTACAATAGTAATACATCCTTATAAAGAAAAATTGAGTTGGTAGAAGACAAATCATGCTAGCTCATAAGTCATGCTTACTAAATATCCTAAACCCCCATAAGTGACTAAAGAACTTTCCAACTCTCTCAAGGACCTCATGAATTATACAAAGCATGATTAAGTTGTTATAAGTGATGGAAAAACATGCTAATCCTAGAATCTAGAGAGAAAATCATGAAGGATGAGTTGGCAACAAAATATAATAGTGTTGAGCCGCAAAAAGACCACATTTTATTCATCTTTCCTATACCATTTGTCACCTTATTCCTATCTTATCATTCCATAAAACCATTAATATTCATCACTTTCACAATAAATATAGGTTTATATTACCCTTTTCCAAATCATTTATTTTTTAGTATTTTGAGTGAATTTGTGGTTAATTATTGAGAAAAATAACATATTTTCATTATACTTTAAAGTTGGATGAGTTTGGTGATGCATACAAGTGTATTTGAAGACTTTAACAAACTCAAAAGTGACCACCTAGCCTCAGATTCGAATTTCATCTTTCAGATGTGAGCTAATTTCAAGGAGAATATTATGGAAATGTGGAGAGAATATCTCATCCAATATTTGTTGGAGGATTTGAAGGGATGGGTTGTAGATTTGTTGAGGATTTTGAGGGATAAGTTGAGAGAATAGTGGATCTATAATTATGATCAGTTATCTTGAATTCATGTATAAATAGGAGGGCTCTCTCATCATTTTGGTTAGAGGCCTCTCTGGTGGTTTGGAAGTAGAGAATAATTTAGAGTTAGTCATAGACTGGATTTTTGATTGTTAAGTAATGGAGATTATGCTTTGATGCAAATCTTGTTACTCTTCATGTTAATATATATTTTCAACACTTTATTTCTTATGAATTGTCAATATAGATTTTATGTGAGCTCACAAATTAATGTTGATTATTTATTTCATGCAATTTCAGTCTTTCTTTATCATGTTAATTTATGCAATTTCATTTTTTCTACAATTCAATTTATTTGTTTTCTGCAATTAGATTTATTTCCATATAATTTCCTATTTTCATACCTTAGATTTAATTTCAGTTATAGAATAGGTTAATAATACTCTACCCCTGCATATATTTTGTATGTACCTCACAAGTTTACGCTCTCTCCGGGTTGACAATTAAATCGTTGGATATCTATTATAATTTGTTTAATATTTGCACCACCATTTTGGCACTGTTGTCGGCGAGGTGCTAAAAGGGATCAGAGTTTAGATAAGTAGATAGTTCATTTTTTTTACATAGAAAGGGGGAGGGAGAGCGGTAAGATATAAGGACGACTTCACTATGGAATTTTTGAAATTCCTATGGTGTAACAGCCACACACATCCAATTTAGTGGGTCACCCCAAAGCCTTGTTGTTTCTGCAAGCGTGTTTATTTTTCTGCAAAGTGTTTTATTTTTCTGCAAAGTGTTCTTTCATTTTATGCAAATGCGAATTTGTTTTTATGCAAGTTTTATTTTACAGTTTTATAGTGTAAAGTTTGGATTACTTTTATTTTTGGGCTAGCCTTTATTTCATACTAACTTGCTTCTAATATTGTATCTATTCATTCTTTATTTTGTACATGTTTCTGTGCACCTTTTTATTTCTGTTTTTGCACTCGTTTTGTGCTATTGTTTTTGTGTTTGTCATGCACTTGTTTTTTTTCTATTACTTGATTTGATTCCAATAAAATAATTTTAGGATGAACATAATCCTAGAGCAGCTCACCCAAATCCTAGCAAAAGCAGGGATCTCCTTTTCTTGAGAAAAGGAGATCTTAATAGTAGCTAAAAGATTTACTACCCCTCCTGAAATAAAAGAAGAATCGACATTTGAAGAATTATGCACATCATATGAGAAGTAATTATGTGAGGAGAAAATCAAAAAGAATGACGAGGGGATCTTGGGTGATCAAAATCATGAACAATATCATACAAATAAATGCTGCATCGAACAATGTTTTCAAGTAAGTACTAGTTTAGATTGGTTTTGCTTTCACTTTTATTTTATTAATTTTCATTTTCAGCATTTAACTTTTCATATTGTTGTATATTCTAGATTTAGTTTTTCAAAATTAAAAGTTAATCTTGGTTTACTTTTGTTAGATAGATGGCTACATTGGAAATTTTATTTTATGTAAATAGTCTTTAAATTTTTAATTAAAGTAAAGTAGGTAGGTTTTAAGTTTTATTTCCAATTTAAAATTAGCATGTAGGATGCTTTAATCTGTGATAATGTTTTTATTTGCTAAAAAAAATATTTTTGTCTTAATTACTGTTTTTAATTTTATTGAGAATTAAAAATTAATTTTAAATCTAAAAGTATTTATAAACAATTGAAATCTTATCTATTTTCACTTTGAGCTTTCATTTTTCATTTAATATTTTTCTAGTCATCCTAAGAATAAAAGAAATGCAAATTAGAGATTAGTTTCTATGAACAATTAAAAAATAAAATAAATTAATTAATAAACAAATAAATAATAATAAACAAATAAATAAACATATATACTACTTTGCATTAAGAATTATTTTTTTAATCTTTTGAATCTAAAAGTACTTTTCAAATCTTTTACTAGGAATGATACTAGGGATGTTAGTTTTAGTCTTTCTAAAAAAATTAGAATAAATTCTAAAAAATTAGCTAGACATTAAACATTTTAAAATTAAACATTAAAAATTTATTAAACTTTTTAAAACTATAATCTCTTTATATATATAATAAAATAATAAAAAATTGAAATAGTAGATCAAACTACCCATTCTTTCAGCCCATTCTTTGATCTATCCTTGAGCCTATCTTTAACCTATTCTTTCAATCTATCTTTGGATCTGTACAGATTGAAACCTGCAAAATTTAGAAAAAACAATAAATAAAATAAATATAAAATAAAAAATTGAAATAGTAGATCAAACTACCCATTCTTTCAGCCCATTCTTTGATCTATCCTTCAGCCTATCTTTAACCTATTCTTTCAATCTATCTTTGGATCTGTACAGATTGAAACCTGCAAAATTTAGAAAAAACAATAAATAAAATAAAACTTAAAAAATACTTTGTGCATTGTAAACAGTTAAAACCTGCAAAAATCAAATCGAGAATTTCACGGATTAAGGTTTGTATGGACTTGAGAGGACCAGCCATGGCTCCATCAAATTCATCCGATTATACTTCAAAATATATTGGCTGGTTGGATGCCTTACCTAAAATTTGTTACACGAGATCGCTATTTGAGATTGAGTTGCCAATGGAGAGTATAATGAAAAATATCTGGGAGATCTTTGAGGCCCTATCTATTCTAACTTACGTCCTTCCCCAATCTTTAAGGCCCTATCTATTCTAGCTTACGTCCTGCCCCACTACTTACACCTGCACACTGAAACAATAAGGGATATCAGTGAGAAGAATCTGGATGGCCAAGTAATGTTTCCAAACCCAACATTTTCCTAGTACTGGCCCTTGACTTCTCATGCAAAAATTTGAGAATATTTCATTAAGATTTCTCTGGAGTGGAAAGGCTAACTCTTGCTGTCATCATGGGAATGAACCACGCCCACAAATGAGAATGGGACAAACAGATGGCTAACAGCCAGTTCTATCTTTAGTTGAATTTAATAACTCATTCAATCTAAAGAATAGACTTCCAGTAATTATGAGATTGTGGAAAACTACTTACGATTTTGGTACCAACAGAATTTGCCATGTGTATCCACAAATTTAATGGTGGATCTTTCCATTTCCTCGACCCATAGTCGATCTCTGCATCATATACAATCATGAATGCACCGGCAAGGGTAAAATCCCAAATAATGTGGCTAGTCTTACACGTAATTCATGAGAGGTTGCTACCATCATGGGAGTTAGTTTCTCCAGCTATCCACCCCGCATAAATGAATGCTAATCTCGGTATATGACATAGATTGCTGGATCCGTGGCTTCGTAGTAGGAAAGCTTAGCGGTGAGGAGGAGCTTTGGCTGGTTTCGTTCACCGACACTAGAAGGTCCAAGTCATATCCAATTTCATCCTTCCGTCTGGCTCAGGACTGGGAAGGAGAAAAGTGGACGTTGGTCTCCCTGTGTTTTGCTAGAAAGACAGTCAAGTGTTAGATTAGTAACTGTTGGCAGCTCAGAAGAAGAAATTCTAGGTGTAGATCAGACCAAAGAACACCCTTTGTCTAGTGATTCTGAAATGATTGACAATTCAGATCTGTATAGTCGTTTATTATGGGATTTTCACAAGAATAAGTGCAGCTTAAGCGAAGAGAGAGTGAAAATGCTAATTAATGTTATCCGCCTTGAACTTGGTATTACTGAAAGTGAACATACCATAGCTATGGAAGAGAGATAAAAAATCTGAGTTACCTCTCCCGCTCTTCAGCTTTATTTTGTATTGTCTTTCAGTAGTTTTTTTAGCAAACAGAGCAAGTCTTCCACGGTCTTTCTATTTTAATGCTCTAAGCTCTACTTTCTATGGTCTTTGTTGCCGAGGACGAAGAAATAGTTTTTCCTCTTCTCAAATTCTATTGGAACATTATGATATTATGCTCTTATTTGTATTATGGAGCGTCCAACAGGTACACATGACCAGCCCATGATCCCATCCCCGCAATGATGATCGGCTGGCAATTACCTTCTGGCTATGCTTGACTGTCGTCTAACCCTCTGACAATGACCTTCTGTAAAGATTGTGACATTTTGGCCACCTTTGGATGCATTTGTTCTTAGATATCTTGGAAGTTGAACAACTCGCTGCTCATTTGCCTATCAACGAATACATTGCCGCTAATTTTCTGCTAATACATTGCTGCTAATTTGCCTAGAAAGACAGTCAAACATGTTCAGGAAAAGGAGGAGACGAAGAACAGTATAGAGTAACTTCTAACCTTTACCTCATGCATTTCTTTTACCAAGAATGAAGAATCAACGCCAAGGACTTCAAGGATAAATTTATGTTATAAAGTAGGTTTATTTTACAAAATATAATATTAATAATTTTGTAAGTTTAAAGTGTAAGTAAAAAGAATAGTTAACAAAAGGGTGCAAGGTGGAAATGTCAAAGTTGTAGAAAGAGAGATGAACAAAATACTTTTGTGAAAGCCATAGATGTTTCAAGTTGGCCAGACTAACATTCATGTCAAGTTGGCCAGAAATACTTTTTTTTTTCTTTTTTCTGTGTATTAAATCCTCTAGAGTGGCGTCAAACCCTCTCACCCAAACCACTCTCAGCTGACTCTTTCTTCCACTAATACAACCAAACTCGATTAAAATTCACGGCGTAAAGATTTATGGTTTACCATCAAATAACAGCATGAGGTATTACTGCAATTCACCAGATTAAGAATAGTTGTATACCGTAAGATCATGAGTAAATGAGTAAATAAAGGAACGTTGAGTCTCTAACGTTTCTGGTTGAAAAATAGTCAAATAAACCTCCGTGCTGAAGGTAATAACTCGTTGTTTTTTCTTAAGAACACCTTTCCTTCTCTTTTTGTTTTATTTAAGTTATTCCCTTGAAGACTTCTCGTTTCCAGTTTTAGTGATTAACCTTTGAAAGATATTATCATATTTTAAAGTTCATTTAGTATTCTCTTTTTTTTACAACGGTACAACGGTATTTTAGCTTTCCAAATCTAAACGTGCACATAATGGGTAAAAGTTATATGTTTTAAGTTATATATTTTATATGTATGGCTTTAAATATAGATAAGTTGTATGGATGGGGTTTATAATTGTAAATGAGTTTACATATTAATTAACCTCTTTTGATATAAAGTGGCAAAATATAGTTATTTAACATATACATGGAAAATGTCTTTTAAAATTTATATTACTTTCAATATGGGAGAATGTCTTTGAAAGTTTATAGTACTTTCAATATGGAAATAATGTCTTTTTATAAATTTATATAATCTTAGGAATTATAGATCCATGACCATGTTTGCATTATAAATTTTATATTAACGTGACATAATATGGAGAGAAGACTACATGCATAAATCTAGAGTTTTATAGTTAATTCAGATGGGCAATATATACAGGTAAAATAAGGATAGCAGCAGGAAAATGTACAACAGAAATATGATAGTTATAAGATGGGAACTATTGGAATTATTGTGCATAAAACTAGAGTTACTTTTTTATAATTCTGAAGAATGAAGGAAACTAAAAAAAATCGGCAAATGAAAATGGCAGAAAGATATAACTTCCACAACCGTTGGAAAAATAAATTATATATATATATTAACTAGAGTTATAGTTCACAATGGATTTTATGTTCACGTTGTCTCCTTAGGCCATTAGCAACTATTATTTGTATGGTAATTACAATCTTGTAAACTAAAACAAAGGTTTTCTGTTATTTAATAATTTTCCCATTGCACTTTTAAAACAAATAAAAAATTGCTTGCTTGGATTCATTAGGGCGAAGGATTCCATGGGTTTTTTTATTAAAGTTGTCCACGTAGGACAATGATGTTAGAATTCATTAGTAACATTATTTTGTGTTTTCTATATATATTGAAAACAATAACAATATAATAAAATTAAAATTAAAACATGAACAAAAATAAATAAATAAATAAATAAAAACCAATAAAACTTTAAAAAATCAACAATAACAAAAATAATAAAATATATCTAAGAAAAACATAAAACAATTAAAAGTTATTAAAGTTTATATATATGTGTGTTTTTTCTCATTGTTTTAAACAAAATAAAAAGAAAGAGAAAGAAAGAAAAAAATAAAGACAATTAAAAAAAAACCATAAAAATAAATATAAAAATTATAAAATTTGGAATCTTCTCAAGCCAAAAACTTCATGCTTTGATACATGTTTTACTTTCACTTGTTTGTTTTCGAGTCACTATAAATAGGTTGTTACGAAGATGATTGTCAAAGATGCATTGCGACTAATATCGAAGGCAGTTGTTGTCGCAGCCAAGCCTTCTTCTTAATTTTTATTTTTCCATAGTGGGACTTGGCACATCTTCCATTTGGGGGAGGTGGGTGTTTGTTTCAAGCTGTCAAATTTACCATAGAAATTGTTTATTTTGCAAACTCCTCTCCACTCCAAATCATTAAGATAGTCTGCTTTTAGAGGGGTCTACCACTAGAAGGGTCGACCCTCTCTCTCTGTTGCTCAATCATTACATAAAGACGCAATAATCTTTGTATAAGGAGGATTTAAAGATGAATAAAGCACATAATATTTTTTTTATAAATAAATCAAATTTAAACAAAATATATATATACAAAAACACTTTCGAAATAAAAATTAAATTAAATTAAAAACTAAAAACATATAAATAAGTATTAGGTAATAAATAAAATCCTAAAATTTTAAATTTTAAATGAACTTGGAATATTCTTAAAATTCTATGATTACTATGCTAACTTGTTTTCGCAAGTCACTCAAAAACAAGTTTTGACAAGAAGTGTTGCTACTTTTAGGTATAAGAGCATTTTTATTTATTCTTTTTAACTTTTTGTTAAGCACATATTGTCCTATATTTTCAATGCTCTCACAAGTTTGTTGTAGAAAAATGCTAACTTTTTTGCAGGTTTAAAGACGAACGAATGGCATTTCCAGAATCGCAGAAAATTTTCATAAAAATGTTCCATTGAAAGCTTGAAGAAGTTGAGTTTCCACCATATTTGTCATGGCATTTTACTGCCACAAATAAGCCTTTCAGAAACCAATTACGCCATGTCATGATTACTTACCCATTTTCCTTCCAAGCTTACCTGTCACCCATGTCAGATTCTACGTTTTCACTGCCTTATACATTATGACTTCCCGCATGTCTACCTTTTTGAGTCGCACACTTTTTCCTCATTTTCAGTTCATCTTTTTTCCTTTTAAATAAAACCATTCAGCTTCCTTTTCATGACTACAATGCTTTGTTATTCCTGCCATAAAAATTGCTTGACCCTTCTATCTTTTATCTATAGTCCTACCATTCATTATGTACAACTCGTGCTGACTAATGTGGGATTCCTTAAGGCCCACCTTTCAACAAGTCATTCCCCATCAACCTGAGCACCTTATCTGGGATAGAGACTATATTTCATTTTTAGTACCTTGAGGCTTGCATGCCTTAATGGAAAGTTCTCATGCTGACAATCATGGGAATACATCAATGTCCCTTGATTGTTAGATCTTACAAGTGGCTCGACATCAGCTCATTTACTCACACTTCGCACGATTTACTTAGGTACCTTGGCACTTATTGACATCAATGGTGGGATTCTCTAGCATTTGTTAACAACATTCATTAATGGTCAGTAATCCAATGATTTCTTTCCATGTTCGACATCGACACATTTATTCGCATGGTAAGAATTGTACCATCGGGTTTTGTAGCAGGTGAAGACTATATACTTTGCATGACTCCAGCAACAATTTTACAGCAACATACTTCAGCCATATTAGAGTACCACAGTTCTACTTTCAGCTCTCATCTTTTACTTCATCCAACCAAGAAGCAGTTCAGTTCCTTCACTTCACATTATATGATCCAACAGCAGTATCAGCCACATTCCTCTTGCATAGTTCATCATATTTTTGGGTAAGTGGATGTATGTTGTTTTATAATATTTAGCCATGTAATTCCTTAAATGGTAGAAAATGAATGAATTTGGAAAATTTCCTCACTATTTTCCCTTCCTCCTTTTCATAAACCTAATACATCTTAAGTTGGGGAGGGGGGTTATTCATTACCATTTTACATATCCATCATCTCATTTACCATTAACCAACATGTCTTTCCCAAACTATGCTATATATATTGGCATGATTCATAAATATGAAGAAAATGCTTTCTAAATGTAAATTGATGGTTCATCATTTTCAATGCATGTATACATTTAAATCTTATGTATTGCAGCGAAAAATACAAGTAAAATGAGCTAATGTTGTTAACACAAGAACCAACATGTATTATACTTATGGTTGTCACACAATAACTAACCATAAGAAAAATTGCTGCTACTCATGCATTTCAAATCATGCAATGATTTACTGTTACATACCATCATCTTGTAGAGCCCAGCTACAAAGCCAAAAGTTTTAAAGAGAATCAATGCATAGTTGCATGAGGAAAAATCAGTCAAGTTGGGGGGAACGTTGAACCGCAAAAAGACCACATTTTATTCATCTTTCCTATACCATTTGTCACATTATTCCTATCTTATCCTTCCATAAAATTGTTAATATTCACCACTTTCACAATAAATATGGGTTTATATTATCATTTTCCAAATCATTTATTTTTAAGCATTTTGAGTGAATTTGTGGTTAATTATTGAGAAAAATAACATATTTTCATTATACTTTAAAGTTGGATGAGTTTGGTGATGCTTATAGGTGTATTTGAAGACTTTAACAAACTCAAAAGTGACCACCTAGCCTCAGATTCGAATTTCATCTTCCAGATGTGAGCTAATTTCAAGGAGAAGATTATGGAAATGTGGAGAGAATATCTCATCCAATAGTTGTTGGAGGATCATTAAAGGGATGAGTTGTATATTTGTTGAGGATTTGAAGGGATGAGTTGTGTTACCACCTAAGTTGTACTTAGTGGTTTTTTATCAAGTGAGCCTGGTGAACTAGACAAGGATAACTTGTTCGGACTTCAAAAGACCTTCAGTCTTACTTCTCGGAAGATTTGTTGTACTATATCACATGTTCATACCCCATAGGGGAATTGTAATAAATGTTCTAGCATGATAGTGTTTGTAAAAGACTCGGTCTCTTAGACTTCATTTGTTAATCTGATTAGCTCAGGGTGTTTTTTCCCTTGGTTATTATTGGTTGTTGAATAAACAACTGATAATTTCTGAGTTTTTCACTCCATACCTCCAAAGTTGGGGTGGTTGGCTTGGAATTTAGGCCTATTGAGGTTATTAGAGTCTATGTGTCAATGTATAAACATGCTAGGAATCATGGTCAAGTCATATGAACATGTCTAAGTCCCTTTAGGTTTTTTCAACTTTTTTATTTTTTTATTTTTTTCAGTGTTTTTTATTAAAATTTAATTTTTCCAAAACTTAGACTATTTTTTAATAATTTAATTGGAAAAATTGATTTTGTAATAAAAGTGGGCCAAATAATCAGTTTCAGTCATGTAGGTGCTCATTTTCAAGCTAAGAGCACCATGTAAACCCATGGACCCACTATTTCCTAGTTTTCAGTGATTTTCCATCACTCGGGTCAGAAAGACCCAAAAAATCAATTATTGATTATTTTAATTAATAAACTGATGAATAATGGAGCATATCCAAAATCTTAGATCAGTGGATTCTCAACCAATTTGATTGAAATCAGCCAGATCTGAACCAGATTGACTGGATCTAAAAATTCCTTGATTGAAGGAGGTGATCTAGACAGATCCAAAGTTGAACTTTAGCATCATTATGGGGAATTTCACCCTCCCTCTCTTCTCCACATGTTTGGGCTCATCTGGATGAGTTTTGGTGGATGCTTCAGTCAACAGGTTGAGGTGTCAGTTAGATCAGCCCCCCAATTGACAGTTGCACTTAGTGAGACTCAGATATGGCTCAGCTAGACACCTATCAGGCATTGATGGACTCTCCTTCAGCTATAGTGGTCTATCTCCTTGGGATTTGTGCCCTCCTAGGCTGGATCTTCTTTTTTGTATAAATAAAGCTTAGGCTGCCTCTTCCAAGCTAGTTAGAGCTGGATTGAGGCGTTATTGCCATTGTAATACTGTTATATTTTGTGAATAAAGAAGCTTTGGAGGCTATACCATGTAGTGCATGTGTTTGTGTGGATTCTCAGTGTTATGCTTCTAATGTTGTAATTGCAATTTCTTTCCAATTTCTATGCTGCTTTCATTTTATGGCTTCAAGGATTCCCTTGAACAAGTAAGGGTGTAAACTAGGAAAGTTAGATTGCTTGCTCTTGTTTATCCATATGATGTATGCTCAAGAATTTCATTTATATGCTTAAATAAGATTATTTTTGCATGATCTTTCATTTTTGTTGCTTTATACATCTATATCCAGATCTCACAAGGTGTTGTGCAGGCTTGTGCTATCTAGTTGCAGGTTCCCAATTGGATGAAGGTGTGGATCAATATTGACGCCATTCCTTATCCAATAAGCTCAAGACTCTGTCCCTCAGCGCTCCACAAAAGGGCCTCCTTTCAGCTTGTTCCATTCAAGCAATGAGCCGAACTTCTCTCCTCTTCTTCTCATTTCTTTTAAAAAATCAATCTTCTGGTTACCTGTCTCTCCCTCTTATGATCAGATCTAGTTCTAAGAATTGAATATATATTGTTAGATCTATTTCATAAGAGTCTTGCTGATTAGATCTGTAATTTCATAAAGAATATCATTTCATAAAGATAGATCTAGGTGTAGGAATTGCCTTTTTTGCAAGTAGCTAAATCATAGATCTAAAACTTGCTCATAAGGTAGTTTCTTTTTTCGTTCTTTAAAGATTTAAATTCTGCAAGAAAATTGCATATCTCAGTGGCTGCCCAAACAGCAAGTCAAGATCCTTGGTTCCTTTTGCAAAACTAGATTAGCCCCTTTTAACAATTTTTTACTTAGTTTTTTTCGGTAACTAGCGTGGTGACCCAAAAACTATTAATGTGTGTTTGGGCACATTTGATTTTAATTGCTCACTGTTTTTCAGAAGGTCTAACAAAAAAAGAAGGAGACTCTGCCCATTTTCTGACTCTTGGATGAACCAAAGCTTCCTGGCAGCTTCCCCCACCCTTGTGTTTTGAGTTTAGCTTGTTACAAGCTTGTTGTAAGCCTTTGAATCCCAGATAACAAGGACCAAAATGGATCAATTTCAATTTGCTGATATTGTAAATCGCTGCTAATAAAAAGAAAAATTCTTTTCGAATAGGCTCTTTCGAGCCTATTCACCATCCCCCCTGGGGGGATTTGCGTTTGTGTCATTTTTTACTTTTTGTTCATATTTTTTCAATCTAGCATAGGTCTAATCTGTAGGGTAGTATAATTTCATTTATAATCATTTCCATATTCCATATCTAGTGGTTTCAAAGTAATTTTAATACTTACCCCATGACTTCCTGATTGACCCACAAGGGGAAAGAGATGCATGGTAGGACTAATTAGAAAACCAGCATTGTGTATATTTGATTCATTTTTCATCAACTATTTCATTAGCTATAATAAAATTAACCCCTCCTTGATTCCTCGATTGAGATCCACTTGGATCGAAAGAGGTTCCTGCAGGGTCTTCTTTTTAATAAGAACACCTATCCTAAAATTTAGTAAAATTGACAAGACTCCAGTGTGTATGCTCTGCACTTGGCTACGGTTCGTTTGATCAGTCAAGCCGCATCAAAAGCACTTGAGTGACTAGATTAATTATTCCTCACCTCCCAAATTAACAAACCATCAGGTGAAAATCCAACGCCTCGAACGAACTATAAGCGATGGAAAAATACCCAAAGGAGTGGGAACAACTGGAAAGTGACCTCGAGGCACCGATCTCTGTCACACCTTAACGGGTACATTATGAAAAATAGTCTTCGAGACTCCGTTCCATCCCACAAACACCTTGTACGTAGCCATGAAAGTTCACTTTTGGACATTCTCCAAGTACCCCTCGGGTATATCTGGAGTCCCCTTTTCACCTAATTTAACTCATTCACATTCCACACTAATCTAAAATATACCAAGATACATTTTCAAAACATTCATTCAATTGCATGCAAGAACATTATTTTCTTTGTTGAATCCATTTAAAGCACTAGTGATTTGTTTCTTTCATTGCTATACATATTGAGTGTCATTACTGTGCTTATCTACTTAAAATCTTGCATCTTGTTATCTTTTGTTTCCACTGGTTAATTTCAAAACTCCTAAGTAACTCATTCAGTTTAACACCATCACACTAAGTAATTAGCCTTAGTAAGTTAATAGGGCCTACCCCCCTTGGCTTCATTAGGAGTTGAGCCTAAACGGAGGATTCAAGAACAAGGTGACAGCCTTGACTTGAGACTTGCCCCTAAGGACACACCGAGTGGCTTGAAGATTTCCACCACATGACCCAGGTGTGTGAAAGGTGGTAACACTTTTTTGCGCCATTTCCGGGGATAAATATTTTTATTCCCGGGTATGACTTAGCTTAACTTTTTTCTAAACAACTAAAAAGATAAAAATAAAAAAATGATTGATCTAGTCTTTAAAAAACATAAAAAATAAAAGTCGATCCATCTGGTGACTCCACTATCTAACATCCCTTCAAGAATTTATGCCCGAAGAAACCGCCGAAAATTATTCAAACCTCTCCTTGATCCCGAAAGGTTTATTAGGGAAAGATTGAATAGCCAGACTTCCCGTAGAAACCTTGAAAATTTAGGAGACCAATCCCTCTCGGATATCCATCACATAATTGTAGAGAGTCATGTTCACTAGTCTCAAGAAATGACAGAATTATTCAAATCCCTTGACTTTTCTCAGATAGCAGGTGCTCCCCATGCCATTCCAAAAGATGCTATCAAGAAGCTCCCCATATTTCGGGGCAATAATTCCATCACTGCCAAGTCTCACCTTCGAAAGTTTGAAAAGCACCTAGTCAGTTATTGCAATGATGTTGACCATGACCATGACGATTTCAAAATGAAGCTCTTTTCTTTATCCTTAGAAGATCATGCTGAAGAATGGTACTTTGACCTAGATGATGATTCATATAAAAATATTAGTGAATTCCTAGAGGGTTTTAAGAAGAAATGGGGGGAAAAGAAAGAACCAAGACATCTGCTTGCTGCCCTTCATAACATAAAGAAGATGGAGAATGAAACCATGGATGAATTTAACACTAAGTTCGGGCATGTGGTTGCAGACCTCCCTAACCAAATCAATCCAAATGATGCCTCCATCCTCATATCTTACATCGAAGCTTTCACTGGTGATTTGAGGTACTAGTTAAGAGACAAAGAGTCGGTTGATCTAAAAACTGCTCAGGAATTGGCCGAGAAAATAGAAAAGAATATGCAATCTTCAAGAAAATCCAACATTCCAAGTTACACTAGGGGAAACACTTCATACAACAAATAAAAGGGAAAATCCGTTGAATCAAAAGAAAAGGGAGCCTCTAAAGATCCCATGGAAAAGGTAACATACATGATAAAAGACTTGGTTACTAGTCAAAACCAACTAATGGCCAATC
>LPNX010804454.1:257967-268912 GCA_001517045.1 Pseudotsuga menziesii
TATTCCATTGTTTCCAGAACTTATGCTTGAGTCTGCATCCCTTTGTCCCTTCGAGCACTTTGGTGTTCTTCCCAAGCTTACCTTTTGCTTGTGAGCTTGCTATCGAGAGATGGAGGATTGAGGTGGTGGAGGACCAAGTGGGGGATTCAGTTTCTCTGATTCGCAGACGTGCCGACAAAGGTTGTATTCATTTTAATCTCTGATTTTATATTAATAGAAATATCTTTTCCTGTCTAATAATGTATGTTTGAATGAGTATTTTATCCATGGATGATTTCAAATGCTTATACGTTGTTGATTATATATGCTAGAGTAGATATAACACCAATATATATAGTATGCTTGTCTTGTTTACTTATTGTTGAGGAAGTGATTCATCAATTCAAGCTAAAGTTGGAAAGCTCAACAGGGATCTACTTCAACCGTTTGAAATAAGGTACGAGGTTTGATCCTTTAGTGTTAGATATTGGAAAGGATTGATTTCTGGAGTCAAGCTGTCTATTGTGGTACCCCAAGCCATAGGAATTTATCTCCGTAATAGCTGCTAATGTGGTAATTGCAATTTCTTTCCAATTTCTCTGTTGCTTTCGTTTTCTGGCTTCAAGGATTCGGTTGAATCAAGTAAGGGTGTAAACTAGGCAAGTTATATTGCTTGCTCTTGTTTATCCATATGATGTATGCTCAAGAATTTCAGTTATATGCTTAAATAAGATTATCTTTGCATGATCTTTCATTTTTGTTGCTTTATACATCTATATCCAGATCTCATGAGGTGTTGTGCAGGCTTGTGTTATCTAGTTGCAGGTTTTCAATTGGATGAAGGTGTGGATCAAGATTAACACCAGTCCTTATCCAATAAGCTCAAGACTCTGTCCCTCAGCGCTCCACAAACGGGCCTCCTTTCAGCTTGCTCCATTCAAGCAACAAGTCGACCTTCTCTCTTCTTCTTCTCATTTATTTAAAAAAATCAGTCTTACGGTTACCTGTCTCTCCCTCTTATGATCAGATCTAGTTCTAAGAATTGAATATATATTGTTAGATCTATTTCATAAGAGTCTTGATGATTAGATCTGTAATTTCATAAAGAATATCATTTCATAAAGATAGATCTAGGTGTAGGAATTGCCTTTTTTGTAAGGACGATCACCTCACTTACTTGTGCCCTCGTATCGATGAAGCCTCGAGATTCTTAGCACAGGGCCCAACTGTGCTGACTAACCCTTTGCCTCACAATCAAAACATGAACTCGAGGACCCATGATCAGTCTGGTGGTGATCAAGACCTGCTGAAGGGTAGTGTTCATGCTTGCATTAACATGGTGCATGCTACGAAGGTTGTGACCCGTGCGAAGGACTATGGTTCGTCACAACCCAACCCAAGAAAGGAACTTGATCCACTAGGGACTCCTTTGCGTATTGAAAAACATGTGGATAAACCTGAAGTTTCACCTTGCATTCCTAAGGGAGTCCTTAAGTGTTCGGGGCACAATCCTAATGCTCGAGCCACCCAGAACTATTCTGTTGTCGAGGATTTTGGCCACACTCTTTGTGCGATGTTTGCACTAGAATTACTTCAGATTTGTCCTTCACAAAGGAAGGATTTACTTTCTGCCCTTGGTGTGAATGATGATAATTCTTCCTCCATGATTAAATTTGAAACCGCGGGAATTTAGCCTCACTTTCCTTACTATGTGTCTCTTTTGATTCATGTAGAATGTCTTAACATGACCGTCAAGCGCACTGTGATTGACGAAGGTGCTGCTGCTTCTGTGATGTCTTTATCATTTTGGAAGGGTTTAGGTTCCCCTGAGTTGTCTAAATCTGATACCATGTTGATTGCGTTTGATGGGAGATCATTTACACCACACTGGATCCTTCCTTCCCTTAAGTTCCATTTGGGAGGGAAGACCATTGCGATAGAGGTCGAGGTAGTTGATGCGCTCCTTGACTACAATATCATGCTGGGTAGGAATTGGATGTACAGTATGCAAGCCGTAGCTTCTTCACTATTTCTTGTTGTATGCTTTCCATTTAATGGGAATATAGTTACAATTGATCAAACGTCATTCAAGAATCCATTGGTTACCGCATCTTCAAGATCTTCGATAATGATTGTAGATCACTCTCAGCCGGCAACTGGGAGTGTGGGTGTGGGCATGTATCCATCCCTTATGGGAAGCTTTAGTTTTCCTGCACCTTTCCTTATGATAGGGTCTAGATTCAGTGAGACTTCAACATCTGTGAGATCGGTGTCTTTTCGCATGAGTCGTATGGAATAGCCTTGGATTATTCCTACACCAAATACTTCTAATGAGCCCATCGTGACAGACGTGTCGTTGCCTGCAACTATGGTAGCTTATCAAGCTAATATTGGGTGTGTTGCAGAGCCTAGTCCTTCCTCTTCACGAACGGAGGAGGAGGACCCGTATGTGCTGCCTGCATGGGCAGTTCAGTCTTCTCACGTGCATGACTTCCTTGATAGTGTTTTTCCTTCAGACGAAGCGATCATTGAGGCCATGTCAAGGGTTAAGCCACCTTGGGAAGAGTTGCATCATAGATATTACTTTGTTCCCGAGCTTGACCGCTTGGAGCGTGAGGACTTTAGGGAGGTTCTTAGTGAGATAATTGGTAGTCCCATGGTTCTATTAAGCTCTCCTAGTCCGATGGCTGATGGGAAGATGGCGAATATATCTCCTACCATTCCTATCAATATCTATCACGATCCTGGCATGATAGAGAATGTCTATATTGGGGTAGAATGTTCCCATGCTGAGATTCAAGAATACACCGAGCTATTTAAAGAATTCTGTGATATCTTTGCTTGGTATTACGATCAAATGCCAGGTATCGACCCTTGCATTATTGAACACGAGATTAAAACTTATCCCAATGCTAAGCATGTTCGACAACGCTTGCATACAGTGAATCCTAGGAAAGCACCCACAATTAAGGCAGAGATAGAGAAACTGTTGAAAGTCGGTTTTATCTATCCCATTCCCTTGACGGAGTGGGTTTCAAACCCCATTCTAGTTGATAAGAAGTAGGGAGCGATCCGCATATGTACTGATTTTCATGACTTGAATCGTGCCTATCCTAAAGATAATTTCCCCACACCATTTATAGATCAAATCTTGGATGAATGTGGAGGTAGCAAGGTATTTTCTTTTATGGACGACTTTTCCAGATACAATCAGATACAAATTAAACCCTAGGACCAACATAAGACTGCATTTATTTGTCCTTGGGGAACCTTTGCATATCGGAAAATGCATTTTGGCCTTAAGAACGCTGGAGCTAATTTTCAGTGGGCTATGACCTTGATCTTCCATGATCTCAAATCAATTATCAAAGTGTTTTTGGATGACCTTGCTTCTCATTCTTGTATGAGAATGTGTCATTCCTAGCATTTGAGATTAGTATTCGAAAGGTGACCCCATTATTTGGTCAAGTTAACTCCTTACAAGTGCATATTTTATGTGAAATCTGGCCACTTATTAGGATTCATTGTTTCCAAAGAGAGTATAAGAGTTGACTCTTTGAAGGTTGAGGCAATACTTCAGTTTTCTCCCTCGAAAAACATTAGACATCTTCAATGTTTGCAAGGCATGGCAAACTTCTTATGGAGATTCGTTGTCAATTTTGCCAATTTGACTAGAGTCTTTATGCATATTTTGAAGAAGGACACCACCTTTTGTTGGGATGAGTGAGCCCAGGAGTCCTTTGATGCGCTCAAGCAAGCCCTAGCATCAGCCTCGATGATTATTCCCCTAGACGATAGTCGTGATTTTCTACTTTATGTGGCCGCGTCCATGGAGAGGATTGGTATGGTTTTGGTTCAAGAAGATGAGGAGATCCAAGAGCATGTCATATACTATCTGAGCCGAAATCTTATTGACGCAGAGATCCATTATTCCCATGTTGAGAAGCTTGCCTTAGCTACCGTACATGCGGTTCAACGGTTGAGACATTATATTCTCCTTCACCAGACCTTAGTTGTAGCCCATGTCAATCCATTTCAATTCATCCTCACTCGAAGGATGATTGGGGGAAAGTATAATAAATGGATTGTCATCTTGCAAGAATTCAATCTCGAGTTTGTTTCGACAAAATCGAAGAAATCATTAATTTTTGTGGAACTTATATCGGATTTACCAAGCGAAGCCGAGGAGTTCGTTTGTGAAGATATTTTTATTGATGAGCACATCTTCTTAATATCAACTTTAGACCCATGGTATGGGGATATTATTATTTATTTACAAACATTGAAGGTCCCTACTCACCTCTCATGGGATGAACGACGACGATAACATCACATATCCAAGAATTACCTCATAGTGGATAACACTTTGTACTGCCATGGGGTAGATTTTGTTTTATGTCGTTGTTTAACTCACAAGGAGGCTGAACTTGTGCTTAATGATTGCCATGGAGGGGCATGTGGTGGTCATTTATCTGGGATTTCTACAGCCCAAAAAATCTTGAGAACGGGTTATTTCTAGCAATCGATCTTTGAAGATTATGTATATGTGGTCAAGAAGTGCCACCCTTGCTAGGTGCTCGAATGGAATATGTGCTTGCGACCTGCCCCATTACATCCCATCATCACCACTGGTCCCTTCACTAAGTGGGGGCTTGATTTTATGGATTGCAACCCAGCTTCAGCTGGGGGGCATCATCATATCATAGTGGTTGTTAACTACTTCACGAAATGGGCTAAGACTATGCCTACAGTTAAATCCGATAGTGAGATAGCCGCACACTTCGTGTTCAATGAGATTATTACTCATTTTGGTATTTCGAAAGAGCTTGTCACTGACCATGGCTCGCACTTTCAGAATCGTATGATGAAAGAGTTGGCATCAAAGTTAAGGTATAAGCAAGAGCATTCCTCCTCTTACTACCCTCAAGCGAATGGACAGGTAGAAGCAGTGAACAAATCACTCAAATCCATTCTTCAATGAACCATTGCACAAAGCAAGACGAATTGGCACATCATGTTATATCCTGCTTTTTGGGCTTATAGAACCGCTGTTAAGACTACCACAGGTTTTTCTCCATATCAACTTGTACATGGAGTGGAGTCGGTATTACCAGTTGAGTGCGAGATTCCTTCATTGAAGCTAGCCATAGAGCTCTTACCAGACACTTCCCTATTGGAGGAGCGTTTGGTCCACCAAGAGCAACTTGATGAGCAGCGTCGAGATGCCTTAGTGGCTCTAGTAGTGAATAAGCGTCACGTTAAGGTCTAGTACGATAAGTCTGTCTATCCAAGGAGGTTTAGTGGGGGAGACTTGGTCCTTTTGTGGGATCAACCGAAAGAACCCTTGGGGGCAGGAAATTTTAACCCCATGTGGCATGGTCCTTATGTCGTTAAACGTGTGTTAGAGAAGGGAACTTATGGGTTAGTGGATCATGAGGGAACGACCTTGGTGGAGCCTAGAAATGGGCTCTATCTCAAAAAGTACTATGCATGATTTTCAGCCAAGGTTTGTTATTGTATATTATTATACAGTTTTGCATAAGTAGGTATTTTTCTTATGGTGATTGGGTTTGTGATTAGTTTCTGTTTCTTTTGGCAGATGTCAATGGAATCTTCCACCTTCATAGGATTTGCGGATGGTGCGAGCCGTCACACTCAACACTCAACCTCTGCTACTTGGGTGATTTATACTCCTATGGGTCAGGTATTGTCTTCAGGAGGTGTATGTTTATGGCCATCTTCAAACAATGTTGCTGAGTATAGTGCCGTTATTGAAATTCTACGGGATGCCATTTCACATGGTGTTCTCTCTCTTGAGGTAAGACTTGATTCGGAGTTAGTAGTGTCACAGCTTAATGGTTTGTACCATGTTAGAGATCCGACATTATTAAGAAGATTCTTACATGTGAGATTGTTAGAACAACAATTTGACAATATAACATACATACGCGTTCCAAGAATTAATAATCAAGTTGCTGACTCATATGCTAACTAGGTGTTAGATTGGAATTTGTTTCATACACAATAATCTCATCAAAAACATAAATTTTTACACATGTAAATAAATAAACCAATCATCATAAAAGTTTTTATAAACATCCAAAATGTGGTAATACATAGTGTCATAATACAAAAATGGGGCTCTTGAGCCACCAAAATATAAATACATAGTAGTACAAAATGTATCACTCCCAGGTATCTAAGCCTATGGAGGAGGAGGGGGGTTGTGATCATGGAACGTCACTACATCTCTAGATAGCCATCGAAATAGTCGTACCCATGCTCATGGTACACCCACCACCTAGCGCTGCATGGCCTCAGGAAAGTCCTCGACTTGCGCCATGGGTACTCTATGTGTCAGTCTCACGAAGTTGGTATGAATGCTTTGGAGTGTCCACTCTGCATCCACACCCGTGATATCATCTCCTCTTCCCCTCTATCTATCATGAGGGAAGCCTTCAAGATGTCGTGGTCCCACATCTACATGTATATGGTATATGTCACTATGTATCCTCACCCAAAAACATGTCTTTTGATTCCACATAATCAAAAAACACAAAAAAAAATTAATAACTCAAATTTTTTAAAAAGAAGGTTGATATTCATTACCAATGTCACCGTATGTCAATCCTAGTGGTAGCGGCATGTCTAGGTCTCCCCAGAAATCTATCCTCGCATATGGGTAGTCATTGATGGCAACTATCTGTCATCGCCACCATGGAAAGAAATTAGCTGGATAGGGGTTGGATACCCTACCTCCACCTAGTCTGTGCATCGCATCCGCCCAAAACCATTGGGCCGGATCTTGAACCCCATGTAGAGGAACGTCAACTCTAGGGTTCAATCCCAGAACACACTCAAAGAAAAATGTGCTCAATATGCTGCTGAAACTAAAGTTTCACACTCCTCCCATCTTGCACTCACTGAACTGGTGTTTCATGTTTCCTAGTAGCGCAGTGCTCCAATCATACACAGTGGGTCTCATGCACTCCACTGCATAGAACATCAGAGGCCACAAGGCCTGGTGGAGTGAAGCTAAGCTTGCTATCCTGCCCAGTGTCAGTAGGATGGCATTTAGGCCCAACACCTGTATGTAGTTAGTTGGGATTTGACTCCCCACCTTCTCAGTGTCTGGATAGTAGTACACTGCAATGTACTCATCTATACTAAGGTGATCTCTAGGCCCGTGAGCGCGTAGGTTCACCACTTCCCCCCGTCGGGAAAGTCCAGTAATAAACTATATGTCCTCCACTTCTATGGTGAGGGACATTCCATCTATCTAGAATGACTCTGAGTCTGGATCCTAGTAGTCCACTAACATCTACAACAGTCTTGGTTTGGCTTTTAAGCCACCAAGACACCAAAACTTGTAAAGCTCGCATGCACGTAACTCTTGTTGAGCGATTAGATATGCCCTTACTGCCTCCTCTACATCACCATGTTCATGTTCTCTCCATTCTAGGACCATCTTGCACATAAAATTTGAGTTTGATCCATTAGAACACTTAAAAATCATTGAGCGTAGCCGCATACACGACTATTTGTTAAACAACCACGTATGTACGTGACTTTGAGGGAATTTTCCGCATATATCCGACCCTATATGTGGAAAATTCCTCGATTTCCATGTGGTCCATGGTGCACATTTAATATGGTCCTATAATCCTAAATACACCATGGAAATTGATAAAATTTGCATCAAAATGAAAGAATAGAGCATGGGTAAGTACCTGGAAAAAACGGTAGTGGATTCCGCCGGCTCGATCTCCTGGAATTCGTTGTTGAAGTTCTGAGCTCAATTGGGTAAAAATTTCGGATGTTATATAATGTTTTGAATTTTTTACTATTTATAGAAATTTTTCAAAATTTTGAAAATTTTTACCCCCTTTTCTATAGTTTGGACCATTTATAATCCTTTTGGACTGTTTTTGGACTAATTTATAATGTAGGAGACCTTTTTTAGCGTCATTTTGGTCGTTGGATTGACGTGTTCGTGCTGATTCCGGGTATCATGTCTAAATTAGCATATAGGTTAAGTTTCATCACCGTTTACATTTTGCATGACCATATGATCGTTTCATTATAGCCTTAGGTATGAACCCATTCTATTATGTCACAGAACCTTCTTGTTGTTTTAGAAGTGGCATTATGTGAATGGTAGAGATTGACCTTACATGGGTACCCTAGTTAGCGCCCTATTTGCATTTGGTGCCCATGCTGACATTTTGTCCCTTAGGGTGTGGGAGTCTGTTGTATAGTATTGCCATGAAATTTCGCAAGAGCCTCATACTCCTCTTGTAATTGCATTATCATGAGCTTTGCCTGCCTTATTGATCCTTACACCGGCTTCTCTGAAATTGAGTTTCAGCCATATAGCCTGAGCTTGTCTCATCTATAGCCATGCAGAACCATTTTATATATCCTTTGCATCTTGATTCCCAATTTTTATCGGGAGGGGACTTTCCCCCGAGTGTCGCTATCCTACACATGTATCCTTGCATTGAGCATAGGTATGTTCCACTGCTTGGAACTAGTTTGTTTTCCCATTATGACACTTGTCTCCTCCTAGTCTGTAACTATAAAGAAGTTTTATTCTTTTTCATGTTTTTTAAATATTTGAAAAAGTCCAAAAAAGAAATTAAAAAACCAAAAAGATGGACAAGGAAAGATGTTATCTTTTGGCAGCTGTTGAGTCGTGTCACCTTCGAATAGAGCACTATATATCACATCCGTTGGTTGGGTTTATAGTTTGACTTTAGGAGCTATACTCATTTATCTGAGTTTATCTCCACCGACTGGTTAAGCTTCCAGTCCCCATGGAGCCTTTGTCGATGCCTCCTATGTTGCAGAGATGTCCCTGCCTTTATTCAATCACCATTCGTTGTTATGCTCTTGTTTGAAGAAAGTTGAAACTTGAGTCGGCCATTCCTCAGTTATTTTGACTTTGCATGTCAGCCATTCTCGATACAGTTACTGGTTTGTGCACCTTATGATCAAGTCCTTCCACATTATACAACTTTTCTGAGTACCTTGTGTTGGATGATGGGGGATGCCTTAATGCCCTCCTTCCAGCAGATTTCATCCCATCGACTTCAGATCATTTATTCTGGGATTGGAATCTAGAGTCATTTTTGAGTGCCTTGAGGCTTGCAGTCATCAGTGGCAGGTTCTCTCGCTATTGACAGTTTTTGGGAATACATCAATGTCCGCTGATCGATGGATCCTCTCAAGTGTTCGACCTCAACACATTTATTCACACTTGTTAGTTTGCACTCTAGTACCTTGATTCCCATTATCATTATTGGTGGGTGATCTCACGTTTGTTAACGGTATACATCAACGACTGGTAATCAGATGATGGACTACTATGTTTGACCTCGACATCTCTATTCACATAGTAGGACTTGTACTCATAGCGGTTTGTGTAGAATACCTTTCAGATTGGTGGCATCTCTTAAATGCTACCTCCTTGATCGTGCCAGTGTTCATCATATTTCAGCTCTCGTGACTTGATTCCAGTATGTGTCAGACATTTCCAGCTATTATGGAGATATTGATCCATTGTATATCTTCAGCCATTATGGAGATCATGATCCTTTGTATGGGTGATTCCATGAAGATGGGTAACACTTTTTGGCCAAATTTGGCGATGAAAACCTGATTTTTTACTCATGTGCTAGATAGAAGCCCTCAAAACGCATATATGCCATGTGAATTTTGACTTGCAGTAAAAAAACAAATTGTAGAATATTATGTTGGATTCATAGTGATATTTTTTTAAAAATATTTTGATGTCATTTAATGTGTGAATTTTTGCATTTAATGAACTGTGTGACCTTACAAATTTGAAGAAGCTAATAAGTGGCTCGTGTCCACGTAGAGTAATTCAATATCGCATTAATAATTTAAAAAAAATAAATATATGAGCATGATCTACATAAAATGGAGTGTGATGTGCATATTTTTTTGTTAATTTTTTTCGCATTATACAATTATTTATTATTTTTCGAAAGTGACCACATTTGATTTCAGCATCGTTTTAAACACATATTTGTCCACGTAAAGGAATTTTTTCTATTTTTTCAAAAATTGAAAAACCAAAGATACCCTTTTGAAGAGGACATGTCGATATGTGATCTGTACATTTTTAATAAGTTTTCGGCTGTGTATTTTTAACTCTGCGGATTTTTCTTTGAGCTACTTCGAAGTTGTAGTGTGGTTTTCTAAGTATAAGTTTTAGAAGTAATTAAAAAATAGATATCATATGAATGCCAAAATGCGTGTATGATACCTCAATGGATAGAAGATTCGTTGGTTAATTTATCGGTATCAACTCCACTCAGTTATGTACTAGAAATGGCAGGGTTTACACCTCTGCAAGGCACAAGAAATTTTCCATTTGCTTGAATGTGGGCTAAGTCTATTCTTTTAAGCCCTCGACCGAGGTATGAACCTCGACCGAGGTATTTAAATACCTCGGTCGAGGTATTAACAGGACCTCGACCAAGGGTTTGTAAATCCCTCGACTGAGGGTTTAAAAAACCCTCGGTCGAGGTCCTATTAATATCTCGACCGAGGTATTAGCTCTTTCGAGGTAATAATCTATTTAAAGACAAACGCGTAGGTGGTCATTACAATTTTTGAGAGTTGATGTCTGAAATGAAAAGAAGGGTCATTTATGTTTATTTGTAGAAATGGGTCTTGGAATCATAGGAGTCATAGATATGATTGATCAAATCTATGACTCCTATGACTCCTCTACCCATATCTACAAATCTACACATAAAATTTAGAGGAAGCAAAAGCAGTAATGTTTTTACATGTTTTTTCTTCAAGGTATGGGTGAATCCACGGGCCTAGGTAACTCCAGTCTCTGAGTCGTCGCGTTAGTGGCTTTCTATGCATGCCGTAGTTGTTTCGCAAGCTCCATGTCAATGTCAATGTCAATGACATCGATTATTGTTAC
>LPNX010804454.1:271319-299234 GCA_001517045.1 Pseudotsuga menziesii
GGAATATGGAAGGATAGGAGACAAGTGAGTCAGATCCATGTCAAGGAAAACTCCAAAAGGATTTGGATTTTGTATACATCCCGATGTACGTGGTTTTAGGGGTCAAACCCATGTATATACGCAATAAGGGGTTTAAAAGTTGCGTATAGAAATTTTCACATGTTTATACGAATGGTATAGGAAACATCAAAGGACAAAAAATGGTCCAAGGGGTCTAAGGAGCCAGCAGAGGGATAGGGGAAGGCCATACAAGTGTGATTCACCTGGTGTGGTAAAATCAGCTATAACAGATGCCCCCTAATGTGTGAGGTCAGAGGGGTCATACAATGGCCAAAATACATTATAAGTCCATCCCAGAAGTGGAGTGATGAAGGATACCAAATGGAAAACCAGCCACCCAATCAGCATAGTACAATGCTACAACTCTTCACATAATTGCAAATACAATGGCCATGAATAGGCATGATACAAGATATCACATAAGTGGTCATCGCCATGTACAATATACATAGATCAGAATCTCTATGATGAAGATATACAAAGGATCATGATCTCCATAATGGCTGAAGATATACAATGGATCAAGATCTCCATAATAGCTGGAAATGTCTGACATATACTGGAATCAAGTCACGAGCACTGAAATCTCATGAACACTGGCATGATCAAGGAGGTAGCATATAAGAGATACCACCAATCTAGAAGGTCTTCTACACAAACCGCTACGAGTACATGTCCTACTATGTGAATCGAGGTGTCAAGGTCGAACATAGTAGTCCATCGTCTGATTACTAGTCATTGATGTATATCGTTAACAGACACGAGATCACCCACCAATATTGAAAATGGGAATGAAGGTACTAGGGTGCAAACTAACAAGTGTGAATAAATGTGTTGAGGTCGAACATTTGAGAGGATCCATCGATTAGGAGACATTGATGTATTCCCAAAAACTGTCAATGGCGAGAGAACCTGCCACTGATGACTGCAAGTCTGAAGGCACTCAAAAAGGACTCTAGATTCCAATCCCAGAATAAATGATCTAAAGTCGATGGGATGAAATTCACTGGAAGGAGGGCATTAAGGCATTCCCCATCATCCAACACAAGGTACTCAGCAAAGCTGTATAATGTGGAAGGACTCGATCATAAGGTGCACGAACCAGTAACTGTACCGGGAATGGCTGACATGCAAAGTCAAGATAACTGAGGAATGGCTGACTCAGGTTTCAACTTCCTTCGAAAAAGAGCATAACGGGGAATGGTGACTGAATAAAGGCAGCATAAACTCGATATACAAAACTAGGACATCTTTGCGACACAGGAGGCATTGACAGAGGCTCCATGGGGACTGGAAGCTTAACCAGTCGGTGGAGATAAACTCAGATAAAATGAGTACGGCTCCTAAATTCATACTATAAACGCAACCAATGGATGTGATACACAGTGCTCTATTCGAAGGCGACACAACTCGAGAGCTGCCAAAAGATAACATCTTTCCTTGTCTGGATTTTTGGTTTTTTGATTTTTTTGGACTTTTTCAAATATTTAAAAAGCTTGAAAAAGAATAAAATTGCTTTATAGTTACAGACTAGGAGGAGACAAGTGTCATATGGGAAAACAAACTAGTTCCAAGCAGTGGAACATACCTATCCTCAATGCAAGGATAAATGTATAGGATAGCGACACTCAGGGGAAAATCCCCTCCCAGTAAAAATAGGGAATCAAGTTGCAAAGGATAAATAAAATGGCTATGCATGGCTAGACATGAGATAAGCTCGGGCTATATGGCTGAAACTCGATGTCAGGGAAGTCGACATAAGGCTCAATAAGACAAGAAAATATCATGATAATGCAATTACAACTTGACATAAGGGAGTCCTGAGGGAAATAGGCCAGCAAAATATCAAGAGGAGTATGAGTCTCTCACGAAATGTCATGGCAATACTATACAACAGACTCCCACACCCTAAGGGATAAAATGTCATCATGGGCACCAAATGAAAATAAGGCGCTAAGTAGGGTACCCATGTAAGGTCAATCTCTACCACTCATATCATGCCACTTCTAAAACAACAAGAAGGTTCTGTGACATAATAGAGTGGGTTCGTACCTAAGGCTATAATGAAATGGTCATAAGGTCATGCAAAATGTAAACAGTGATGAAACCTAACCTATATGCCAGTTTAGACATGATACCTGAAATTGGCATGAATGGGTCAATCCAACGGCTGAAACGGCACTCAAAAAGGTCTCCTACATCATAAATTAGTCCAAAAATGGTCCAAAAGGATTAGAAACGGTCCAAACTATAGGAAAGGGGGTAAAAAATTTCAAAATTTTGAAAAATTTCTATAAATAGTAAAAAATTCAAAACATTATAAAACATTTGAAATTTTTACCCATTTGAGCTCAGAACTTCAACAGCGAATTCCAGGAGATCCAGCTGGCGAAATCCACTACCGTTTTTTTCCAGGTACTTACCCATAATCTACTCTTTCATTTTGATGCAAATTTTGTCAAATTCCATGGTGTATTTGGGTTTCTAGGACATTGTAATATAGGCACCATGGCCCACATGAAAATCGAGGGTTTTTCCACGTATAGGGCTAGATATACTTGGAAAACGCCCTCACAATTGCGTACATACGCAGCTGTTTAGAAAACAGCCACATATGCGGCCATGCTCAAGGATTTTTAAGTATTCTAATGGACAAAACTCAAATTTTATGTGAAGGATGATCCTAGAATGGAGAGAATGTGAACATGGTGATGTAGAAGAGGCAATAAGGGCAGATCTAATGGCTCAACAAGAGTTATGTGCATGTGGGCTTTACAAATTTTGGTGTCTTGGTGGGTTAAGAGACAAACCAGGACTATTGTAGATGTTAGTGGACTACTGGGATCCACATTCAAAGTCATTCCAGATAGATGGGATGTCCCTCACCATAGAAGTGGAGGACATATACTTTATTACTGGACTTTCTCAACGGGGGGAAGTGGTGAACCTATGCTCTCGCGGGCCCATAGGTGGCCTTACTATAGATGAGTACATTGCGGTGTACTACTACTGGATACGGAAAAGGTGGGGAGTTAGATCCCAACTAACTCCATACAGGTACTGGGCCTAAAGGCCATCCTACTGACACTGGGAAGGATAGAAATCTTGGCTTCACTCCACCAGGCCTCGCGGCCTCTGATGTTCTATGCAGTGGAGTGCATGAGACCCACGGTATACGATTGGAGCACTGCGCTACTGGGAAACATGAAACACCAGCTCAGTGAGTGCAAGATGGGTAGAGTGTGAAATTTCAGTTTTAGCATCATACTAAGCATGTTTTTCTTTAAGCATGTTCCAGGATTGAGCCCTAGAGTTGACGTTCCTCTACAGGGGGTTCGAGATCTGGCCCAATGGCATTGCGCAGATGCGATGCACAGAGTGGGTGGAGGTAGGGTGTCCAACTCCTATCCAGCTGATTTTATTTCATGGTGGCAATGACAGATAGTTGCCATCGATGACTACCCCTATGCAGGGATAGTTTTTCAGGGTGACCCGGACATGCAGCTACCACCAGGATTGCCATACAGTGACATAGGTAATGAATCTCGACCCTCTTTTTAAAAAATTTGAGTTATTTAATTTTTTTTTGTTTTCTGATTATGTGGAATCAGAAGACATGTTTTTGGGTGACAAGACATAGTGACATCTACCATATGCATGCAGATGTGGGACCACGGTGGCCTGAAGGCTTCCCTCGTCATAGACGGAGGGGAAGAGGAGACGATTTCACGGCTGTGGATGCAAAGCAGATGCTCCAATCAATTCATACCAACTTCATGAGACTGACACACAGAGTACCCATGGCGCAAGTTGAGGACTTTCCTGAGGCCATGCAACGCCAGGTGGTGGGTGTACCATGAGCATGGGTGCGGCTATTTCGATGGATAGCTAGAGCCGTAGTGACATTCCATGATCACAACCCCCTCCTCCTCCACAGGCTTAGATACCTTGGAGTGATACATTTTGTATTACCGTGTATTATATTTTGGTGGCTTGAGAGCCCCATTTTTGTATTATGACACTATGTATTACCACATTTTGGATGTTTCAAAAAACTTTTATGATGATCGGTTTATTTATTTACATGTGTAAAAATTTATGTTTGTGATGAGCTTATTGTGTATGAAACAAATGTCAATCTAACACGTAGTTAGCATATGAGTCAGCAACTTGATTATTAATTCTTGCAACATGTATGTATGTTATATTGTCAAATTGTCGTTCTAATAATCTCACATGTAAGAATATTCTTAATAATGTCGGATCTCTAACATGGTGCAAACCATTAAGCTGTGACACTACTAACTCCGAATCAAGATGTACCTCAAGAGAGAGAACGCCATGTAAAATGGAAATCCGTAGAAGCTCAATAATGGCACTATATTTAGCAACATTGTTTGAAGATGGCTGTAAACATACACCTCTTGAATACAATAGCTGACCCATAGGATTATAAATCACCCAAGTTGCAGAGGCTGAGTGTTGAGTGTGATGGCTCGCACCATCCGTGAATCCTATGAAGGTGGAAGATTCCATTGACATCTGCCAAAAGAAACGGAAACTAATCACAAACCCAATCACCATAAGAAAAAGACCTACCTATGAAAAACTATACAATAATATACAATAACCAAGACTGGTTGAAAATCATGCATAGTACTTTTTGAGATAGAGCCCATTTCTAGGCTCCGCCAAGGTCGTTCCCTCATAATCCACTAACTCATAAGCGCCCTTCTCTAACACACATTTGACGACATAAGGACCACGCCACATGGGGTTAAACTTTCCTGCCCCTAAGGGTTCTTTCATTTGATCCCACAAAAGGACCAAGTCTCCCTCACTAAACCTCCTTGGATGGAAAGACTTATTGTACTGGACCTTTACACGATGCTTATTTACTTCTAGAGCCACCAAGGCATCTCGATGCTTCTCATCAAGTTGCTCAAGGTGGACCAAACACTCCTCCAATGGGGAAGTGTCTGGTAAGAGCTCTATGGATAGCTTCAAAGAAGGATTCTCGCACTCAACCGACAATAGCAACTCCACTCCATGTATAAGTTGATATGGAGGAAAACCCATGGCAGTCTTAATAGCGGTTCTATAAGCCCACAAAGCAGGATATAACATAATGTGCCAATTATTCTTGCTTTGTGTGATGGTTCATTGGAGAATGGATTTGAGTGATTTTTTCACTGCCTCTACCTGTCCATTCACCTAAGGGTAGTAAGAGGAGGAATGCTTGTGTTTATACCCTAACTTTGATGCCAACTCTTCCATCATATGATTCTGAAAGTGCGAGCCATGGTCAGTGACAAGCTCTTTTGGATTCCCGAACCAAGTAATAATATAGTTGAATATGAAGTGCATGGCTATCTCACCATTGGATTTAACTGTAAGCATAGCCTCATCGTGAAGTAGTCAACAACCACTATGATATGATGATGCCCCCCAGCTGAAGCTGGGTTGCAATCCATAAAATATAGCCCCCACTTAGTGAAGGGATCGACGGTCATGATGGGATGTAACGATGCAGGATTAGAGTGCATATTATGTGCAAACACCTAGCAAGGGTGGCACCTCTTGACCGCATCTACATAATCTTTAAAGATCGATGGCCAGAAATACCCCGCTCTTAAGATTTTTTGGGCTGTAGAAAGCCCGGTTAGATGACCACCACACGCCCCTCCATGGTAGTCATTCAGCACTGCCTCAGCCTCTTCATGAGTCAAGCAACGTCGTAAAATGTAATCTACCCCATGACAGTACAAAGTGTTATCCACTATGAGGTAATTCTTAGACATGTGACGTAACCGTCATCATTAATCCCGTGAGAGGTGAGTAGGGACCTTCAATGTTTGTAAATATATAATGATATCCCCATACCATGGGTCTAAAGTTGAGATTAATAATATGTGCTCATCGATAAATGTATCTTCATAAACCAACTCCTCAACCTTGCTTGGGAAATCCAGTATAAGCTCCGCAAAAATTAACGATTTCTTCAATTTTCCCCCAATCATCCTTCAAGTGAGGACGAATTGAAACAGATTGACATGGGCTACAACCAAGGTCTGGTGAAGGAGAATATAATGTCTCTTCCATTGAACTGCATGTACGGTAGCTAAGGCAAGCTTCTCGACATGGGAATAATGGATCTCTACGTCAATAAGATTTCAGCTCAGATAGTATATGACATGATCTTGGAGCTCCTCATCCTCTTGAACCAAAACCATACCAATCGTCTCCATGGACATGGTCACATAAAGTAGAAAATCATGGCTATCTTCTGGGGGACTAATCACCGGGGCCGATGCTAGTGCTCACTTGAGCACATCAAAGGACTTCTGGGCTCATTCATCCCAACAAAAGGTGGTGTCCTTCTTCAAAAGATGCATGAAGCCTCTAGTCAAATTGGCAAAATTGACAATGAATCTCCGTAAGAAGTTTGCCATGCCTTACAAACATTGAATATGACCAATGTTTTTCATGGGAGAAAACTGAAGTATTGCCTCAACCTTCAAAGGGTCAACTCTTATAGCCTCCTTAGAAATGATGAGTCCTAATAAGCGACGAAACTTCACACAATAGATGCACTTGTGAGGATTTAACCTAACCAAATAATGGTGGCACCTTTCGAATACCAATCTCAAATGATAGGAATGATGCATTCTCGTACGAGAATGAGCAGCAAGGTCATCCAAAAATACTTCGATAATCGATTTGAGATTGTGGAAGATCAAGGTCATGGCCCGCTGAAAAGTAGCTCGAGCGTTCTTAAGGCCAAAAGGCATTTTATGATATGCAAAAGTTCCACAAGGACAAATAAATGTAGTCTTATGTTGGTCCTCGGGTTTAATTTGTATTTGATTGTATCTGGAAAATCCGTCCATAAAGGAAAAAACCTCGCTAACTGCACACTCATCCAAAATTTGATCAATAAATGGTGTGGGAAAATTGTCCTTAGGACAGGCACGATTCAAATCATGGAAATCAGTACATATGCAGATCGCTCCCTGCTTCTTATCAACTGGAATGGGATTTGAAACCCACTCCATCAAGTGAACAGTATAGATAAAACCAAATTTCAACAGTTTCTCTATCTCTGCCTTAATCGTGGGTGCTTTCCTAGGATTCACTGCATGCAAGCATTGTCGAACAGGATTAGCATTGGGATAAGTCTTAATCTCATGTTCAACATTGTGAGGGTCGATACCTAGCATTTCATCATAAGACCAAGCAAAGATATCAACAAATTCTTTAAATACTTCGATGTATTCTTGAATCTTAGCATGGGAACATTCTGCCCCAATATAGACATTCTCTATCCTGCTAGAATCACAAGAGATATTAATAGGGATCGTTGGAGATATATTTGCCATGTTCCCATTAGCCATCGAAATAGGAGACCTTAATGGAACCATGGGACTACCAATTCTCTCACTAAGAAACTCCCTAAAGTCCTCACGCTCCAAATGGTCAAGCTCGGGAAGAAAGTAATATCTATGATGCAACTCTCCCCATGGTGACTCAACTCCGGACATGGCCTTAATAATCGCTTCGTCTGAAGGAAAAACACTATCAAGGCAGTCATGCACGTGAGAATACTGTACTTCCCATGCAGGAAGCACATATGGGTCCTCCTCCTCCTTCCGTGAAGAGGAAGGACTAGGCTCTGTAAAACATTCAACATTAGCTTGATAAGCTACCATAGTTGCAGGCAACGGCACATCCGTCACGATGGGCTCACTCAAAGTATTCGGTGTAGGAAGAATCCAAGGATCTTCCATATGACTTGTGCGAAAAGACACCAATCTCACAGATATCGAAGCCTCATCGGAACTAGACCCTATCATAAGGATAGGTGCAGGAAAACTAAAGATTCCCATGAGGGATGGATACATGCCCACACCCACACTCCTAGTTGCCGGCTGAGAGTGCTCTACAATCAGGATTGAAGATCCCGAAGATGCAGTAACCGACGGATTCTTGAATGATGTTTGATCAATCATAACTATCTTCCATTTAAATGGAAAGCATACAACACAAAATAGGGAAGAAGCTACAGCTTGCATACTGTACATCCAATTCCTACCCAGTAAGAGATTGTAGTCTAGGGGCGCATCAACCACCTCGACCTCTATCGCAACAGTCTTCCCTCCCAAATAGACCTTAAGGGAAGGAAGGATCCTATGTGGCCTAAATGATCTCCCATCAAACGTAGTTAACATGGTCGTAGATTTAGACAACTCAGGGGAACCTAAACCCTTCCAAGATGATAAATACATCACAGAAGCAGTAGCGCCTTCATCAATCACAGTGCGCTTAACAATCATGTTGAGACATTCTACATGAATCAAAAGAGACATATAGTAAGGCAAGTGAGGCTGAATTCCTACTATTTCAAATTTAATCATGGAGGAAGAATTATCATCATTCACACCAAGGGTAGAAAGCAAATCCTTCCTTTGCGAAGGAAAACTCTGAAGTACTTCTAATGCAGACATCGCACGAGGAGTGTGGCCCAAATCCTTGACAACAGAATAGTTCTGGGCATCTTGGGCATTAGGATTGTGCTTCGAACACTTAAGGACTCCCTTAGGAATGCGAGGTGCAACTTCAGGCTTATCCACAGGTTTTTCAATACACAAAGGAGTCTCTGGTGGACCAGGTTCCTTTCTTGGGATGGGTTGTGATGAACCATAGTCCTTCGCACGGGTCACAACTTTCGCAGCATGTACCATGTTAATGCAACCACAACCACTACCCTCCGGTGGATCCTGATCACTGCCAAACTGATCATGGGTCCTTGAGTTCATATTTTGAGTGTGAGGTAAAGGTTTAGTCAGCACAGCTGGGCCCTATGCTAAGAATCTCTAGGCTTCATCGATCCGAGGGCACAAGTAAGTGAGGTGATCTTCCTTACACAACTTGCAAGGAAATTTAACCTTATGTTTAGCTTGCTTATCCCCCCCAGCATTACGGGCATTCTTTTCATTATTATTAGCATTTTCATTCCTATTCCCACCCTTACGATTGTTTTTACCCTTCTTTTTATTCCTTCTAGGCTGCGGGTTACCCTTCTGGTCCGATGATTGCACCGAAAGCACACTCGTCATTTGGGTGGGTTGAGATGAAGCCATGGCTTGTCTCAAAGCAGATTGGTTGATTGACAATTGAATAACTTATTTCACAACCGAATCTACAGGTTTAGCACTCGTACAACCAACAATGCCATCGCGATGTGGTCCAGGTTTAACTTTGGGGTCAAAACTAGAACATGGAGCATTCAGAATGATCTCATATAACAAACCAGATTGAGCATAAATCAAATCCAGTTCATGTGCCCTAAAAATGGCTTGTTCCTCATTTTGCACTCCAGATGTAGAAACATCCTTCGCTATATAAGGCAATAAAGACTTAAGGAACCATTTGAGGAGGAATTTCAGCAGTATAAAGGCTTTAATCAACCTCTTCCATATACGCCACTCTTGGATATGATCCGAGATATGTGTGGCTTTATCCTGCCGAAATGTCGACAAGAGTTCTATACCAACGTCATAATGCACTAGTAGTTGGAAGTGGTTAAGAAAAGTCATCACTAGGTCATCAAACAAAGCGAATGCCCCCCTAGGTAGCTCTATATACCATTTCATGGCAAGCCCTATAAGGGTGAGTTGAAATAGCCTTAAAAGGATCGAGTCCTGGTGTAAGGAATTTGAAGAGCACCATAGGTGAAAGGTAGCAGCATGTTGGCTCATATCCTATCCCCGGTTTGTGCTCGAATTTGGGTATGTTCGAGGGAAGCTTAGTAGGGATAGCCAGCCAAGCCGAGTCATGAGCTATAGGATCATTTGTCAATATCAACAAGTCAGGAAGATTTAGCATTGCGAAGAAAGGGAGCCTAGGATGAGTAGGTCGATGGACCGCTCCCTGATAGTTCTAATTCACATAGGTTTGATTACCATAACCACCATGGCCTTGGCCATAGTGCCCTCCTCATGTTTGACCCATATAGGATGGCATGGAAGCACCACACTGTGGTGTACCTTGACTATTCGGAGCTACAAATCCATAATTTGGAGAGTAAGTGGGTTGTTGATACCTGCACCCATAAGGTGAAGAACCCTGTCCATACTGCGTCCCATAATAAGGTCCATAAGTCATCGCATGCAATGTCCCATGAGACATTCCGTAAGTAGGAATATACACTATGAAAGTAGGAATATACATTCCGAAAGTAGGAATATACGCTTCAGAAGTAGTAATATGACCTCTAGAAGTATGAACATGACCTCCCCAAACAACATGTGGTACTTGAACCTGAGACACAACTGGTCGAGTAACAGCAGTACGGACATAACGCGTAGCAACGTTCCGGCCCAAAGGACCATGTGAATGAGGTGGAGGGTGAACATTCAAAGATCTAGGGACAAAGGATGAAGGGACCTGTGTAATTATGTATGTGTTATTCCCTATAGTCACTCATCTCGGATCTGGTATCCTAATAGGATCACTAACCGTAGGCCTAGGAGGAATATGTGATGTAGCTTCCACTGCCGGGATGGAAGGTGCAATGTGACTTGTGCTCCCAAACCTCTCCACATGGTAAGGAATGAGAGTGCCCCCAGGCATAGTGTTAGGCTCAAACTTCGACTCGACATGAAATGACAAATCATGTGTGGGAAAACCAAACATACCATAACTACCATAACTAGTACTCGCGGGTTCAAAATTAGTCTCATAATATTCCAACATTCCATACCGGCGATGCCTCAATGGGGGATCAACACTAAAGTAAATAGGTCTATCATGAAAAGTACCTATCTCAGAAATTACAGGACCTAACTTAGTCAAATCAGGTGAAGGCTCATAGTTAGGAGTAAACTCCCCATCTTCCACTTGAATGGGAGAAGGTGGTTCAGGAATAAATTCTACATGGTCTCCCATCGTGTGTGAATCAATGTGTGAAGTGGTCTTCCTGGACTATCTATTTCTCTCTCCCAAAGGAGGACGAGATGTAGAAAGCGGAAGTCCTGCTAAACGATGAGAATGGCAAGGTGTCGCACCCAAATCCAAAATGACTCAAAAAATATAAAAGACTCTCTATCTACGTAAACCCTAGGCAAGCTAACGTGCACAGAGAAATCACTAATAAAATCTAAATCCAAACACAAGCAATCAAAGGTAGGATAAGTGAGATCCCTAATGAAGTAGGTATGTCTCACCTAGGAGAGGCTTGAGAATCCCATACACAACAAGCGGAGGTACGTAACCAATTATTGTGGCCCTTAGCTTCAACGCATAAAGCGACTATGCTTTCCAACCCCAACCTGGCCGGGACACCCACAGAATAACCCCTGCAGAGTACCCTCTCGATATCCTAGGTAAGGCCGCTAAGGTCACCTCCATATAATTAATGCTCAGGCAGACAGTTGCAGGCGGGATTGACCGTATGGGCAGGGTAGCAAAGCCTAAAACTCTCAAAAGAGCCCCCATATACGAATACAATCCTGGAAATATCTCCGGTGCTACTCAGTTATGACTAGGGGTCATCCCAATCAATAACCGCTCACACTGCCTCGTGCTTAACTCCCTTTTGAGAGGAGGATCTTGAGAAACACTGTTTATACCAAGGAATTTCACATACTCACCTGGACAGACACATACATGTTGTTGTTTAGTGGTCTTGGAGAATTTACTCACAACGAACTATTCCAAGACCCTAAAACCTAATCTTCTTGGTGAACCCTATCAAATAAAATAGTGTAGTTCATTTTAATTAAGCGTTGATTTTAATTGGATTTATTACTCAAAAGAGGTATATGGCCGTGCAACTAATGGCGTTATGACACAACATGAAGCAAAGTGCACACCTAACAATCAATGCAAATGCATTGTATCCATGAAAAATAGGGTATGCTACTACGTGAAATGCACAATTTTCTTCGAATGCTAGATGCAAACTTTCCTATATGAAATCCTGACTAATACTCCAAATCAAATCTAGTGCAAGTACTATGCAAAATGCAAGATGCAATGCAAATATTTTTGGATTTTTTGAAATAAAAATGAGATACTAAAACAAAATAATGGTTCTACAACCCCCAGACTCTGCAAGCACACTCAAGTAGCACTTAATCAAAGTACTAAGGTAAAATAAATCTAATGCACTAATCCCAAAACAAAAAATCGAAAATGCAATGACAAGAACATTCTTCAAAAAAGAAATTTTACCCTAAAAAAAATGTCCCTGGTGAGAAATAGAGGTGTATACAGACTCTAGTAGTATCAAAGGAGACTCAGCAATCATCAAAATTCACCCAGCAACAATCCATATTCCTCTAGAAGGAAAACTAAGGGCATAGGCGACTGTTCGCAGTAAACCCGTGTGTGTACGCAGAAATAGCAGTGAAACCCGCGTATATACGCGACTGAGTTAAAAAATCGCATACAAGAAGAAATGTGCATAAAAATAAAGGCAAACAGATGATCTAAGACAAACTTCACACCAATCAGACACTACCAGGAAAATATGCCCCTAGACCCAACACAGAAACAAGAGAAAAAAGAGCAATTCAAAGTCATTGAATGCCGATAGAAAACCCCCAAAAGACAGCTACTGGGAACTCTCCAGCGGAGTCACCAATTCTGTTACAGAGAGAAATTCCTATGGCTTGGGGTACCACAATAGACATCTTGACTCCAGAAATCAATCCTTTCCAATATGCAATAGAAATCAAATATCTAACACTAAAGGATCAGAACTCGTACCTTATTCCGGATGGTTGAAGTAGATCCCAGTTGAGCTTTCCAACTTCAGCTTGAATTGATGAATCACTTCCTCAACAACAAGTAAACAATACAAGCATACTATATATTGGTGTTAGATCTATTCTAGCATATATAACCAACAATATATAAGCATTTGAAATCATCCATGGATAAAATATTCATTCAAACATACATTATTGGATAGGAAAAGATATTTCTATTAATATAAAATCAGAGATTACAATGGATACAACCTATGTCGGCACGTCTGTGAATCATTTAAACTGAATCCCCCACTTGGGCCTCCACCACCTCAATCCTCCATCTCTCGATAGCAAGCTCACAAGCAAAAGGCAAGCTTGGGAAGAACACAAAAGTGCTCCAAGGGACAAAGGGATGCAGACTCAAGCACAAGTTTCAGCAACAATGGACTATAATTTATTTGCTCTCAATTCTCTTATGCCTTCAATGTATCTAAAGAGTTCCTTATATAGCTTTTAAAAGGGGTAATGAAAGGTCTAATCTAAGCGATCTCAAGGCATATCGAAGGCCAGGAGACAAGTGAGTCAGATCCATGTCAAGGGAAACTCCAAAAGGATTTGGATTTTGTACACATCTTGATGTACATGGTTTTAGGGGTCAAACCCGCATATATACACGATAAGGGGTTTAAAAGTAGTGTATAGAAATTTTCACATGCTTATAGGGATGGTCTAGGAAACATCAAAGGGAAAAAAATGGTCTAAGGGGTCTAAGGAGTCTGCAGAGGGAGAGGGGAAGGACATACAAGTGTGATTCACCTAGTGTGGTAAAATCAGCTATAACAGTTCTTCCCAAGCTTTACTTTTGCTTGTGAGCATGGCTATCAAGAGATGGAGGATTGAGGTGGTGGAGGCCCAAGTGGGGGATTCAATTTCTCCGATTCGTAGACGTGCCGACAGAGGTTGTATTCATTGTAATCTCTGATTTTATATTAATAGAAATATCTTTTCCTATCCAATAATGTATGTTTGAATAAGTATTTTATCCCTGGATGATTTCAAATGCTTATACGTTGTTGATTATATATGCTAGAGTAGATATAACACTAATATATATAGTATGCTTGTCTTGTTTACTTAGTGTTGAGGAAGTGATTCATCAATTCAAGCTGAAGTTGGAAAGCTCAATGAGGATCTACTTCAACCGTCCAGAATAAGGTACGAGGTTTGTTCCTTTAGTGTTAGATATTTGATTTCTCTTGCATATTGGAAAGGATTGATTTCTGGAGTCAAGATGTCTATTGTGGTACCCCAACCCATAGGAATTTCTCTCTGTAATAGCTGCTAATGTGGTAATTGCGATTTCTTTCCAATTTCGGTGCTGCTTTCGTTTTTTGGCTTCAAGGATTCGGTTGAATCAAGTAAGGGTGTAAGATAGGAAAGTTAGATTTCCTGATCTTTTTTATCCATATGATGTATGCTAAAGAATTTTAGTTATATGCTTAAATAAGATTAGTTTTGCATGATCTTTCATTTTTGTTGCTTTATACATCTATATCCATATCTCATGAGGTGTTGTGCAAGCTTGTGTTATCTAGTTGCAGGTTCCCGATTGGATTAAGGTGTGGATCAATATTGAATCCATTCCTTATTGAATAAGTTCAAGACTTTGTCCCTCGGCGCTCCACAAAGGGCCTCCTTTCATCTTTCTCCATTCAAGCAACAAGCCGACCTTCTCTCCTCTTCTTCTCATTTCTTTAAAAAAATCAATCTTACGGTTACCTGTCTCTCCATCTTATGATGAGATCTAGTTCTAATAATTGAATATACATTGTTAGATCTATTTCATAAGAGTCTTGCTGATTAGATCTATAATTTCATAAAGAATATCATTTCATAAATATAGATCTAGGTGTAGGAATTGCCTTTTTTGCAAGTAGCTAAATCATAGATCTAAAACTTGCTCATAAGGTAGTTTATTTTTTCGTTCTATAAATATTTAAATTCTACAAGAAAAGTGCATATATCAATGGCTTCCCAAACAGCAAGCCAATATCCCAAGGAAAGTTGGCTTTCCTTGGTTCCTTTTGCAAAACTAGATTAGCCCCTTTTAACAATGTTTTACTTAATTTTTTTCGGTAACTAGAGTGGTGACCCAAAACACTTTTAAAGTGTGTTTGGGAACATTTGACTTTAATTGCTTGCTATTTTTTAGCAGGTCTAACAAAAAAGAGAAGGAAACTCCGCCCATTTTCCGACTCTTGGACGAACCAGAGCTTCCCGAAAGCTTCCCCCACCGCTATGTTTTGACTTTAGCTTGTTACAATCTTGTTGTAAGCCAATGGATCCCAGATAACAAGGAAAAAAGTGCATCAATTTCAATTTTATGATATTGTAAATCACTGCTAATAAAAAGAAAAATTCTTTTCGAATAGGCTCTTTCAAGCCTATTCACCATCCCCCCTAGGGAGATTTGCGTCTGTGTCATTTTTTACTTTTTGTTCATATTTTTTCAATATAGTGTAGTTCTAATCTGTAGGGTAGTATACTTTGATTTATATTCATTTCCATATTCCATATCTTGTGGTTTCAAAGTAATTTTAATACTCCCATGACTTCTCGATTGACCCGCAAGGGGAAAGAGATGCATGGTAGGACTAATTAGAAAACCGGCATTGTGTATATTTGATTCATTTTTCATCAACTATTTCATCAGCTATAATAAAATTAACCCCTCCTTGATTCCCCGATTGAGATCCACTTGGATCGAAAGAGGTTCCTGGAGGGTTTTCTTTTTAACAAGAACACCTATCTTAAAATTTACTAAAATTGACAAGACTCCAGTGTGTATGCTCTGCACTTGGCTGTGGTTCATCCAATCAGTCAAGCTGCATCAAAATCACTTGAGTGACTAGATTAATTAGTCCTCACGTCCCAAATTGACAAATCATCAGGAGAAACTCCAACACCTCGAACGAACTATAAGTGGTGGCAAAATACCCAAAGGAGTGGGAACAACTGGAAAGTGACCTCAAGGCGCCGATCTCTGTCACACCCTAATGGGTGCATTATGAACAATAGTATCTGAGACTTCGTTCCAGCTTACAAACACCTTGCGGGTAGCCGTGAAAGTTCACTTTTGGACATACTCCAAGTACCCCTCGAGTATATCTGGAGTCCCCTTTTCACCTAATTTAACTCATTCACATTCCACACTAATCTAAAATCTACCAAGAGACATTTGCAAAAACATTCATTCAAGTGCATGCAAGCACATTATTTTCTCCGTTGACTCCATTTAAAGCACTGGTGATTTCTTTCTTTCATTTCTATATATATTGAGTGTCATTACTGTGCGTATCTACTTAAAATCTTGCATCTTGTTATCTTTTGTTTCCACTGGTTAATTTCAAAACTCCTAAGTAACTCATTCAGTTTAACACCATCACACTAAGTAATTAGCTTTAGAAACTTAATAGGGCCTAGCCCCCTTGGCTTCGTTAGGAGTTGAGCCTAAACGAAGGAGTCAAGAACAAGGTGACAGCCTTGACTCAAGACTTTCCCCTAAGGACACACCGAGTGGCTTGAATATTTCTGCCACGTGACCCAGGTGTGTGAAAGGCAGCAACACTTTTTGGCACCATTGCCAGGGATAAATATTTTTATTCCCGAGTACAACTTAGCTTAACTTTTTTCTAAACAACTAAAAAGATAAAAATTTTGATTGATCTAGTCTTTAAAAAACATAAAAAATAAAACTCGATCCCTCTGGCGACTCCACTATCTAACATCCCTTCAATAATTTCTACCCGAAGAAACCACCGACAATTATTGAATCCTCTCCCTGATCTCGAAAGGTTTATTAGGGAAATATTGAATAGGCAGACTTCTCGTAGAAACCTTGAAAATTTAGGAGACCAATCCCTCTCAGATATCCATCACATATTTGTAGAGAGTCATGTTCACCAATCTTAAGAAATGATGGAATTATTCAAAGGCCTGGACTTTTCTCAAATAGTAGGTGCTCCCCATGCCATTTCAAAAGATGCTATCAAGAAGCTCCCCATATTTTAGGGCAATAATGCCATCACTACCAAGTCTTACCTTCGAAAGTTTGAAAAGCACCTGGTCAGTTATTGCAATGATGTTCCCCATGACCATGACGATGTCAAAATGAAGCTCTTTGCTTTATCCTTAGAAGATGATGCTGAAGAATGGTACTTCGACCTAGATGATGATTCATATAAAACTCTTAGTGAATTCCTAGAGGGTTTTAAGAAGAAATTGGGGTAAAAGAAAGAATGAAGACATCTGCTTGTTGCCCTTCATAACATAAAGAATATGGAGAATGAAACCATTGATGAATTTGACACTAAGTTCAAGCATGTGGTTGCAGAACTCCCTAAAGAAATAAATCCAAAGGATGCCTCCATCCTCATATCTTACATCGAAGCTTTCACTAGTGATTTGAGGTACCAGTTAAGAGACAAAGAGCCAGTTGATCTAAAAACTGCTTAGGAATTGGCCGAGAAAATAGAAAAGAATATGCAATCTTCAGGAAAATCCAACATTCCAGGTTACACTAGGGGAAACACTTCATACAACAAAGAAAAGGGAAAAGCCGTTGAATCAGAAGAAAAGGGAGCCTCTAAATATCCCATGGAAAAGGTAACATACATGATAAAAGACTTGGTTACTAATCAAAACAAACTAATGGCCAATCATTCTGCACACTTGAATCACATGCATAATAGATTGATCACAATGGAAAGGAATAATGGACCTAGGAACTTTCATCCCAAGCAGAATCAGATGTATAAAAATAATTTTCCTCCGCAGGAGCCTAGGATTCCAAACCAGTTAGACTCAGCCAACATGGTAGAAGAAGTAATTCCATGGTGTAGACCCTGTGAAAAATTCCACCAAGAAAGCACTTGTTATGTTGCAAATCAAGTCATGGAACATGGACTTCCCGAGTTCAGTAGTCAGGAAACAACTTCAAGTGAGCCTAATCATGTATAGATTGTAGGTCAGGCCTACTCTTTATCACCACCTATATAGTACAAGCCTAAGGATGAAACCATTGCAGAATCTTATAGTGAAACTTATGATGAAAACTATAACGTACATGATGGGACTCCTACGTGTTCTCCATATAATGATGACAGTCTAGAAGGTTTACTACCTTGTGACCTTTTCTTTGAAGAAGATGAGTATGAAAATAAGGACAAGTATAACTTGGAGCATGATACAAGTGATGAAGACTCCTTTATCTCCAAAAAAGATGTTGGTGAGGAGTCCTAGACATTCATGGAAAATCTAGTTTGTGACATGAATAAAGAGGAAAATAATGAACCACAAACTTTTGATGGTTTTGTTGATTTTTCTGTCTATGGCATATCTAAAGGAGAGAGCACGGACCATGTGGCCTTGGGAAACTTTGATATGGAAAAGGAGCATGTAGTCTATCCATATGATCAGTCTGAGCCATATATTAGTATCAATAATGAAGACATGGAGAAGCAGTGTTGTGAAAAGACATATTTTATACAGTTAATAGAATATCAGTCTCAACTATCATCTTCACATATAGAGTTTCCTCATGATTTGGAGTCGCTTGGGGCTTATACAATGAACTATCATCCGGTAAGCCTTGATGATCAGTATGATGGTGTAGTCAATCTGCCTCATCATTTCGATTTGTACATCAACCCTGTCTAGTCATGGTTAGAAGCATCCTGCGCAAGCACTTACTAGTTTGGGAGGAAGTTTGACAACATTATTCATGCCTATGATTTCCCATCCATCCTGCCCCTTCCAGATCATCATGCAGGTTTGGATTTTCTGAATAAAGTATCCTTACTTTGGCTGGTAACCAAAGACAAGGAATTTTTTTTATGTTAATAAAATGCTTAGGTGGTTACATTGGATTTTTGATTACACTTAACCCTTTTTCTATCATGCTTAGAGTAGGAAAATAAGCTCCTTGAAAAAGAGCATTTACTTTCTGCATTTTTGTTTTAGCTATAATAAAACATTTTTTTCATTAGTTAGTTACATTTATTTTGTTTAAATAAATTAGCTTAATGGTTCATTTGGTTTTTATGTAAAGCTTGTGCTACTGAGGTTTTCTTGTCAAGTTGAGATGTTTTTACAGTGTGTATAAACCAGAGATACTAGTGTTCTTGTATTCTCTCCTTTCCCTATAACCAGATTGAGCACACGTCCTGTAGTCGGAGCCAGAATGTTACCACCTAAGTTGTACTTAGTGGTTTTTTATCAATTGAACCTGGTGAACCAGACAAGGATAACTTGTTCGGGCTTCAGAACACCTTTAGTATTAATTCTTGGAATATTTGTTATACTATATCACATGTTCATACCCCATGGGGGAATTATAATAAATTTTATAGCATGATAGTGTCTATAAAATAATCGGTCTCTTAGAGTTCATTCGTCAATCCGATCAGTCCGAGGTGTTTTTTCCCTTGGTTATTATTGGTTGTTGAATAAACGACTCATAATTTCTGAGTTTTTCACTCCATACCTCCAAAGTTGGGGTGGTCGGCTTGGAATTTAGGCCTATTGAGGTTATTAGATTCTATGAGTCAATGTATAAACATGCTAGGAATCATGGTCGAGTCATATGAACATGTCTAAGTTCCCCTAGGTTTTTTCAACTTTTTTTTTTCAGTGTTTTTTATTAAAATTTAATTTTTCCAAAACTTAGGCTATTTTTTAATAGTTTAATTGGAAAATTTGATTTTGTAATAAAAGTGGGCCAAATAATCAGTTTCAATCATGTAGGTGCTCATTTTCAAGCTAAGAGCACCATGTAAACCCATGAACCCACTATTTCCTAGTTTTGAGTGATTTTCCATCACTCAGGTCAGAAAACCCCAAAAAATCAATTATTGATTATTTTAATTAATAAATTGATGAATAATGGAGCAAATCCAAAGTCCTAGATCAGTGTATTCTCAACCAATTTGATTGAAAACAGTCAGATCTGAACCAGATTGACTGGATCTGAAAAATCCTTGACTAAAGGAGGTGATCTGGACAGATCTAGAGCTAAAATTCAGCATCTTTTATGGGGAATTTTTCCCTCCCTCTCTCCTCCACACGTTTGGGCTCATCTGGATGATTTTTGGTGGGTGCTTCAGTCAACAGGTTGAGGTGTCAGTCAGATCAGCCCACCGATTGATAGTTGCACTCAGTGAGACTCAAATCTAGATTAGCTAGACATAGATCAGGCATTGATGGAGTCTCCTTTAGCTACAGTGGTCTATCTCCTTGGTATTTGCACCCCCCTGGGCTGGATCTTCTTTTTCTTGTATAAATAAAGCTCAGGCTGCCTCTTTCAAGCTAGTTAGAGATGGATTGAGGAGTTGTTGCCATTTTAATACTGCTATTTTTTTTTAATAAAGAATATTTGGAGGCTATACTGTGTATCCCATGTGTTTGTGTGGATTCTCAGTGTTATGCTGCTAATGTGGTAATTGCAATTTCTTTCCAATTTTCGTGCTGCTTTCGTTTTCTGGCTTCAAGGATTTGGTTGAATCAAGTAAGGGTGTAAACAAGGAAAGTTAGATTGATTTCTCATGTTTATCCATCTGATATATGCTCAATAATTTCATTTATATGCTTAAATAAGATTACTTTTGCATGATCTTTCATTTTTGTTGCTTTATACATCTATATCCAGATCTCACGAGGTGTTGTGCAGGCTTGTGTTATCTAGTTGCAGGTTCTCGATTGGATGAAGGTGTGGATCAAGATTGATTCCAATCCTTATCCAATAATCTCAATACTTTGTCCCTCCAGGCTCCACAAAAGGGCCTCCTTCCATCTTGCTGCATTCAAGCAACGAGCCGACCTTCTCTCCTCTTCTTCTCATTTCTTTAAAAAAATCAATCTTCCGGTTACCTATCTCTTCCTATTATGATATGATCTAGTTATAAGAATTGAATATATATTGTTAGATATATTTCATAAGAGTCTTGCTGATTAGATCTGTAATTTCATAAAGAATAGCATTTCATAAAGATAGATCTAGGTGTAGGAATTGCCTTTTTTGCAAGTAGCTAAATCATAGATCTAAAACTTTCCCATAAGGTAGTTTCTTTTTTCTTTATTTAAAGATTTGAATTCTGCAAAAAAAGTGCATATCTCAGTGCCTGCCTAAACAACAAGCCAATATCCCAAGGAAAGCAAGCTTTCCTTGGTTCCTTTTGCAAAACTAGATTAGCCCTTTTTAACAATTTTTTACTTAGTTTTTTTCGGTAACTAGCATGGTGACCCAAAACACTTTTAAAGTGTGTTAGGGCACATTTGATTTCAATTGATAGTTGATTTTTAGCAGGTCTAACAAAAAAGAGAAGGATACTCTGCCCATTTTCTGACTCTTGGACGAACCAGAGCTTCCCGGAAGCTTCCCCCACCGCTGTGTTTTGAGTTTAACTTGTTACAAGCTTGTTGTAAGCCTTTGGATCCCAGATAAGAAGGACCAAAGTGCATCAATTTCAATTTTATGATATTGTAAATCATTGCTAATAAAAATAAAAAGTCTTTTCGAATAGGCTCTTTCAAGCCTATTCACCATCCCCCTTGGGGGGATTTGCGTCTGTGTCATTTTTTACTTTTTGTTCATCTTTTCTCAATATAGCGTAGTTCTAATCTGCAGGGTAGTATAATTTGATTTATAACCATTTCCATATTCTATATCTAGTGGTTTCAAAGTAATTTTAATACTTACCCCACGACTTCCCGATTGACCTGCAAGGGGAAAGAGATGCATGGTAGGACTAATTAGAAAACTGGCATTGTGTATATTTGATTCCTTTTTCATCAACTATCTCCTCATCTATAATAAAATTAACCCCTCCTTGATTCCCCGATTGAGATCCACTTGGATCGAAAGATGTTCCTGGAGGGTTTTCTTTTTAACAAGAACGCCTATCTTAAAATTTACTAAAATTGACAAGACTCCAGTGTGTATGCTCTGCACTTGGCTGCAGTTCGTCCGATCAGCCAAGCCACATCAAAATCACTTGAGTGACTAGATTAATTATTCTTCACCTCCCAAATTGACAAACCATCAGGCAAAATTCCAATGCCTCGAACGAACTATAAGCGGTGGTAAGATACCCAAAGGAGAAGGGAACAACTGGAAAGTGACCTCGAGACGCCGATCTCTGTCACACCCTAATGAGTGCGTTATGAACAATAGTCTCCAAGACTCTGTTCCATCCCATAAACACCTTGTGGGTAGCCATGAAAGTTCACTTTTGGACATACTCCAAGTACCCCTCGGGTATATCTGGGGTCCCCTTTTTGCCTAATTTAACTCATTCACATTCCACACTAATCAAAATATACCAAGAGACATTTGCAAAACATTCATTCAAGCGAATGCAAGCACATTATTTTCTCTATTGACTCCATTTAAAGCACTAGTGATTTGTTTCTTTCATTTCTATATATATTAAGTGTGATTACTGTGCTTATCTACTTAAAATCTTGCATCTTGTAATCTTTTGTTTCCACTGGTTAATTTCAAAACTCCTAAGTAACTCATTCTGTTTAACACCAATACACTAAGTAATTAGCCTTAGTAACTTAATAGGGCCTACCCCCCTTGGCTTCGTTAGGAGTTGAGCATAAACAGAGGATTCAAGAACAAGGTGACAGCATTAACTCGAGACTTACCCCTAAAGACACATCGAGTGCCTTGAATATTTCTGCCATGTGACCCATGTGTGTGAAAGGCGAAAACACTTTTTGGCGCCATTGCCAAGGATAAATATTTTTATTCCCGAGTACGACTTAGCTTCACTTTTTTCCAAACAACTAAAAAGATAAAAACTTTTGATTGATCTAGTCTTTAAAAAACATAAAAATTAAAACTCGATCCATCTGGCAACTCCACTATCTAACATCCCTTCAAGAATTTCCACTCGAAGAAACCACCGATAATTATTCAATCCTATCCCTGATCCCGAAAGGTTTATTAGGGAAATATTGAATAGGCAGACTTCCCGTAGAAACCTTGAAAATTTAGGAGACCAATCCCTCTGAGATATCCATCACATATTTGTAGAGATTCATGTTCACCAGTCTCAAGAAATGATGTAATTATTCAAATCCCTTGACCTTTCTCAGATAGTAGGTGCTCCCCATGCCATTCCAAAAGATGCTATCAAGAAGCTCCCCATATTTCAAGGCAATAATGCCATCACTGCCAAGTCTCACCTTCGAAAGTTTGAAAAGAACTTGGTCAGTTATTGCAATGATGTTTCCCATGACCATGACGATGTCAAAATGAAGCTCTTTGCTTTATCCTTACAAGATGATGCTGAAGAATGGTACTTCGACCTAGATGATGATTCATATAAAACTCTTAGCGAATTTCTAGAGGGTTTTAAGAAGAAATGGGGGGAAAAGAAAGAACCAAGACATCTACTTGCTACCCTTCATAACATAAAGAAGTTGGAGAATGAAACCATGGATGAATTTAAGACTAAGTTCAGGCATGTGGTTGTAGACCTCCCTAAAGAAATCAAGCCAAAGGATGCCTCCATCCTCATATCTTACATCGAAGCTTTCACTGGTGATTTGAGGTACCAGTTAAGAGACAAAGAGACGATCGATCTAAAAACTGCACAGGAATTGGTAGAGAAAATAGAAAAGAATATGCAATATTCAGGAAAATTCAACATTCCAGGTTACACTAGGTGAAACACTTCATACAAAAAAGAAAAGGGAAAAGTCGTTGAATCAGAAGAAAAGGGAGCCTCTAAAGATCCCATGGAAAAGGTAACATACATGATAAAATACTTGGTTACTAGTCAAAACCAACGAATGGCCAATCATTCTGCACACTTGAATCACATGCATAATAGATTGATCACAATGGAAAGGAATAATGGACCTAGGAACTTTCAGCCCAAGCAGAATCAGATGTATCAAAATAATTTTCCTCAACAGGAGCCTAGGATTCCAAACCAGTTAGACTTAGCTAACATGGTAGAAGAAGTAATTCCATGGTGTAGACCCTGTGAACAATTCCACCAAGAAAGCAATTGTTATGTTGCAAATCAAGTCATGGAACATGGACTTCCTGAGTTCAGTAGTAAGGAAACAACTTCAAGCGAGGCTGATCATGTATACATGGTAGGTCAGGCCTACCATTTGTCACCAGCTAAACAGTACAAGCCTAAGGATGAAACCATTGTAGAATCTTATAGTGAAACTTATGATGAAAACTGTAATGTACATGATGGGACTCCTACACGTTCTCCATATAATAATGACTGTTTGGAAGGTTTACTGCCTTGTGAACTTTGCTTTGAAGAAGATGAGTATGAAAATAAGGACAAGTATAACTTGGAGCATGATACAAGTGATGAAGACTCCCTTATCTCCGACAAAGATGTTGATGAGGAGTTCTGGTCATTCATGGAAAATCTAGTCTGTGACATGAATAAAGAGGAAAATAATGAACCTGAAACTTTTGATGGTTTTGTTGATTTTTCTATCTGTGGCATATCTAAAGGAGAGAGCATGGACCATCTGGCCTTGGGAAACTTTGATATGGAAAATGAGCATGCAGTCTATCCATATGATCAATCTAATCCATATATCAGTATCAATAATGAAGACATGGAGAAGCAGTGTTGTGAAAAGATAGATGTTATGCAGTTAGTAGAATATCAATCTCAACTATCATCTTCACATATAGAGTTTCCTCATGATTTGGAGCCGCTTGGGGCTTATACAATGAATTATCATCCGATACGCCTTGATGATCAGTATGATGGTGTAGTCAATCTGCCTCATCATTCCGATTTGTACATCAACCCTGTCTAGTCATGGATAGAAGTAGCATGTGCAAGCACTTACTAGTTTGGGAGGAATTTTGATGAAATTATTCATGCCTATGATTTCCCATCCATCCCGCCCCTTCCAGATCATCACGTAGGTTTTCCTTTTCTAAATAAAGTATCCTTACTTTGGCTGGTAACCAAAGACAAGGAATTTTTTTTTATGTTAATAAAATGCTTAGGTGGTTACATTGGATTTTTATATCATGCTTAGAATAGGAAAATAAGCTCCTTGAAAAAGATCATTTACTTTTCGCATTTTTGTTTTAGCTATAATAATACATTTTTTTCATTAGTTAGTGACATTTATTCTATTTAAATAAATTAGCTTAATGGTTCATTTGTTTTTTATGTAAATCTTGTGCTACTAAGGTTTTCTTGTCAAGTTGAAATGTTTTTACAGGGTGTATAAACCAGAGATACCGGTGTTCTCGTATCCTCTCCTTGCCCTATGACCAAATCGAGCACACGTCCCGTAGTTGGAGCTAGAATGTTACCACCTAAGTTGTACTTAGTGGTTTTTTATCAAGTGAGCCTGGTGAACCGGACAAGGATAACTTGTTCGGACTTCAAAAAACCTTCAGTCTTACTTCTGGGAAGATTTGTTGTACTATATCACATGTTCATACCACATGGGGGAATTGTAGTAAATGTTCTAGAATGATAGTGTCTATAAAAGACTCAGTCTCTTAGACTTCATTTGTCAATCCGATCAGCCCAGAGTGTCTTTTCCCTTGGTTATTATTGGTTGTTGAATAAACAACTCATAATTTCTGAGTTTTTCACTCCATACCTCCAAAGTTGGGGTGGTCGGCTTGGCATTTAGGCCTATTGAGCTTATTAGAGTCTATGTGTCAATGTATAAACATGCTAGGCATCATGGTCGAGTCATATGAACATGTCTAAGTCCCCCTAGGTTTTTTCAACTTTTCTATTTTTTTAAATTTTTTCAGTGTTTTTTATTAAAATTTAATTTTTCCAAAACTTAGGCTATTTTTTAATAGTTTAATTGGAAAATTTGATTTTGTAATAAAAGTGGGCCAAATAATCAGTTTCAGTCATGTAGGTGCTCATTTTCAAGCTAAGACCACCATGTAAACCCATGGACCCACTATTTCCTAGTTTTGAGTGATTTTCCGTCACTCAGGTCAAAAAGCCCCAAAAAATCAATTATTGATTATTTTAATTAATAAATTGATGAATAATGGAGCAAATCCAAAATCCTAGATCAATGGATTCCCAACCGATTTGATTGAAATCAGTCAGATCTGAACAAGATTGACTGGATCTGACAAATCCTTGAGTGAAGGAGGTGATCTGGATAGATCCAGAGTTGAACTTCATCATCCTTTATGGGGAATTTTTCCCTCCCTCTCTCCTCCACATGTTTGGGCTCATCTGGATGAGTTTTGGTGGATGCTTCAGTAAACAGGTTGATGTGTCAGTCAGATCACCCCCCTGATTAACAGTTACACTCAGTGAGACTCAGATCTGGCTTAGCTAGACATAGATCAGGCATTGATGGACTCTCCTTTAGCTACAGTGGTCTATCTCCTTGGGATTTGCACCCCCCTAGGCTGGATCTTCTGTTTTTTGTATAAATAAAGCTCAAGCTGCCTCTTCCAAGCTAGTTAGAGCTAGATTGAGGAGATGTTGCCATTGTAATACTACTATATTTTGTGAATAAACAAGCTTTGGGGGCTGTACCGTGTAGTGCATGTTTTTGTGTGGATTCTCAGTGTTATGCTACTAATGTGGTAATTGCAATTTCTTTCCAATTTCTGTGCTGCTTTCGTTTTCTCGCTTCAAGGATTCAGTTGAATCATGTAAGGGTGTAAACTAGGAAAGTTAGATTTCTTTCTCTTGTTTATCCATATGATGTATGCTCAAGAATTTTAGTTATATGTTTAAATAAGTTTATTTTTGCATGATCTTTCATTTGTGTCGCTTTATACATCTATATCCAGATCTCACGAGGTGTTGTGCTAGCTTGTGTTATCTAGTTGTAGGTTCCCGATTGGATGAAGGTGTGGATAAGGATTGATGCCATTCCTTATCCAATAAGCTCAATACTTTATCCCTCAGTGCTCCACAAAAATGCCTCCTTTCAGCTTGCTCCATTCAAGCAACAAGCCAACCTTCTCTCCTCTTCTTCTCATTTCATTAAAAAAATCAATCTTTCGGTTACCTGTCTCTCCATCTTATGATCAGATCTAGTTCTAAGAATTGAATATATATTGTTAGATCTATTTCATAAGAGTCTTGCTGATTAGATTTGTAATTTCATAAAGAATATCATTTCATAAAGATAGATCTAGGTGTAGGAATTGCCTTTTTTGCAAGTAGCTAAATCATAGATCTAAAACTTGCTCATAATGTAGTTTCTTTTTTCGTTCTTTAAAGATTTAAATTCTGCAAGAAAAGTGCATATCTCAGTGACTGCCCAAACAGAAAGCCAAGATCCCAAGGAAATCTTTCTTTCCTTGGTTCCTTTTGCAAAACTAGATTAGCCCCTTTTAACATTTTTTTACTTAGTTTTTTTTCGGTAACTAGTGTGGTGACCCCAAACACTTTTAAAGTTTGTTTGCGCACATTTGATTTTAATTTCTCGCTGTTTTTTATCAGGTCTAACAAAAAAGAGAAGGAGACTCTGCCCATTTTCCGACTCTTGGACGAACCAGAGCTTCTCGAAAGCTTCCCCCACCACTGTGTTTTGAGTTTAGCTTGTTACAAGCTTGTTGTAAGCCTTTGGATCCCAGATAACAAGGAACAAAGTGCATCAATTCCTGTTTGCTGATATTGTAAATCCCTGCTAATAAAAAGAAAAATTATTTTCGAATAGGCTCTTTCGAGCCTATTCACCATCCCCCCTGGGGGGGTTTGCGTCTGTGTCATTTTTTACTTTTTGTTCATTTTTTTTCAATCTAGCGTAGTTCTAATCTGTAGGGTAGTATACTTTGGGGTGAATCCACGGACCTGGGTAACACTTTTTGGCAAGCGAATTTGGAAAAAAACCAAAAAACGTACCTCGGTCGAGGGCTTGTTAAACCCTCGACCGAGCTAATAATACCTCGACCGAGCTTTTCTGAAGCCCTCGACTGAGCTTTTTTTCAGCCCTTGGTCGAGGTATCTATTAACCCTCGGTCGTGTTATTAAAACCTCGACCGAGGGTTAATAAATATCTCGACCGAGGTATTAACTCGCTCGAGGTACGGACC
>LPNX010804454.1:300341-316398 GCA_001517045.1 Pseudotsuga menziesii
TTTATAATCATTCCCATATTCCATATCTAATGGTTTCAAATTAATTTTAATATTTACCCCATGACTTCCCGATTGACCCGCAAGGGGAAAGAGATGCGTGGTAGGACTAATTAGAAAATCGGCATTATGTATATTTGATTCCTTTTTCATCAACTGTTTCCTCAGTTATAATAAAATTAAACCCTCCTTGATTCCCTGATTGAGATCCACTTGGATCGAAAGAGGTTCCTGGAGGGTTTTCTTTTTAACGAGAACACCTATCTTAAAATTTACTAAAATTGACAAGACTCCAGTGTGTATGCTCTGCACTTGGCTGCAGTTCATCTGATCAATCAAGCTGCATCAAAAGCACTTGAGTGACTAGATTAATTTGTCCTCACCTCCCAAATTGACAAACCATCAAGCGAAAATCCAACGCCTCGAACGAACTATAAGCGGTGGCAAAATACCCAAAGGAGTGGGAACAACTGGAAAGTGACCTCGAGGTGCCGATCTCTGTCACACCCTAATGGGTGCGTTATGAACAATAGTCTCCAAGACTCCGTTCTAGCCCACAAACACCTTGCGGGTATCCATGAAAGTTCACTTTTGGACATACTCCAAGTACCCCTCAGGTATATCTGGAGTCCCCTTTTCACCTAATTTAACTCATTCACATTCCACACTAATCTAAAATCTACCAAGAGACATTTGCAAAACATTCATTCAAGTGCATGCAAGCACATTATTTTCTCTGTTGACTCCATTTAAAGCAGTGGTGATTTGTTTCTTTCATTTCTATATATAGTGAGTGTCATTACTGTGCTTATCTGCTTAAAATCTTGCATCTTGTTATCTTTTGTTTCCACTGGTTAATTTCAAAACTCCTAAGTAACTCATTCAGTTTAACACCATCACACTAAGTAATTAGCTTTAGAAACTTAATAGGGCCTAGCCCCCTTGGCTTCGTTAGGAGTTGAGCCTAAACGAAGGAGTCAAGAACAAGGTGACAGCCTTGACTCAAGACTTTCCCCTAAGGACACACCGAGTGGCTTGAATATTTCTGCCACGTGACCCAGGTGTGTGAAAGGAGGCAACAAGTTGTAGATTTGTTGAGGATTTTGAGGGATAAGTTGAGAGAATAGTGGATCTGTAATTATGATCAGTTATCTTGAATTCATGTATAAATAGGAGATCTCTTTCCTCATTTTGGTTAGAGGCCTCTCTAGCGGTTTGGAAGTAGAGAATAGTTCATAGTTAGTCATAGAATGGATTTTTGATTGTTATGTAATGGAGATTATGCTTTGATGCAAATCATATTACTCTTCCATGTTAATATAGATTTTTAGCATTTTCTTTCTTATGAATCGTCTATATAGATTTTATGTGAGCTCACCAGTTAATGTTGATTATTTATTTCATGCAATTTCAGACTTTCTTTATCAAGTTAATTTATGCAATTTCCTATTTTCTGTAATTAGATTTAATTGCTTTCTGCAATTAGATTTATTTCCATATAATTTCCTGTTTTCATAACTTAGATTCAATTTCAGTTGTAGAATAGGTTAATAATACTCTTCCCATGCATATATTTTGTATGTACCTCACAAGTTTACACTCACTCTGGGTTGACAATTAAATCATTGGATATCTATTATAATTTGTTTAATATTTGCACCAACAAGTAGTTTCCTAGTTGACTAGCTTTACCTTATCCACTAAAAAGTTGGAATAAAGAAGGATAAAGACATAATCTATTGGAAGGAACAGTTACTAATTATAGAAGTCAATAAATTAGGCATGATCACACCAAAATCAGGACAAAGGATCTCCTGGTGTTTATATGGAAAGTGTTGACCAAGTGTTGCAAGTGGATGCCAACTATCTAGGCTAGTGGATTGGAAATTAACTAGAAATGATTAATATTTGTTAGCCTACGTATGGATTGGGTTTATAATATCCCAACACCCCCCTTTAAATCTAAATTTATGATGGTATGTCTTAAATAATCATATATATGTGCATATAGGGCTCGAAAACAAGGCCATGGTCACTCTTTATAATTATTTATGTCTGTTACCACCTAAGTTGTACTTAGTGGTCTTTTATCAAGTGAGCCTGGTGAACCAGACAGGGCTAACTTGTTCGGACTTCAAAAGACCTTTGGAAGTACTTCTGGGAAGTGCTTGTTGTACTATATCACATGTTCATACCCCACTGGGGAGTTGTAATAAATGTTCTAGCATGATAGTGTCTGTAAAAGACTCGGTCTCTTAGACTTTATTTGTCAATCTCATCAGCCCAGGGTGTTTTTTCCCTTGGTTATTATTGGTTGTTGAATAAACGACTGATAATTTCTGAGTTTTTCACTCCATACCTCCAAAGTTGGGGTGGTCAGCTTGGCATTTAAGCCTATTGAGGTTATTAGAGTCTATATGTCAATGTATAAACATGCTAGACATCATTATCGAGTCATATGAACATGTCTAAGTCCCCCTAGGTGTTTTTAAATTTTTATTTTTTTTAGTTTTTTCAGTGTTTTTTATTAAAATTTAATTTTTCCAAAACTTAGGCTATTTTTTAATAGTTTAATTGAAAAAATTGATTTTGTAATAAAAGTGGGCCAAATAATCAGTTTCAGTCATGTAGGTGCTCATTTTCAAGCTAAGAGCACCATGTAAACCCATGGACCCACTATTTCCTAGTTTTGAGTGATTTTCCATCACTCAGGTCAGAAAGCCCCAAAAATCAATTATTGATTATTTTAATTAATAAATTGATGAATAATGGAGCAAATCCAAAATCATAAATTAGTGGATACTCAGCCAATTTGATTGAAATCAGTCAGATCTAAAGTAGATTGACTAGATCTAACAAATCCTTGACTGAAGGAGGTGATCAAATTAGATCCAGTGTTGATCTTCAGTTGTCTTCATGGGGAGTTGCGCCCTCTCTCTCTCCTCCACACATGTGGACTCTCCTGGATGCTCTATGGAATGATGTGTCGGTGTATGGGTTGATGTGTCAACTCAATCAAGCCCCCGGTTGAAAAGTAGGCACATTTTAGCTTCAGTTCTGCATTGATGGACTATCCATCAGCTGATTTCATCTTATTCCATGAGGAATTGCACCCCCCTGGGTTGGATGGCCTGTATTTTGTATATATCCTGCTTGAGGCTCCCTCTTCCAAGTTAGTTAGAGCTGGACTGAAGGGCTTGCCATTGTAACTGTGTATTGATCATCATTTGTTGAAATAAACAGAAGCTTTGGAGGCTCAATTGTGGAGTACCTTTCATGTGTGGATTATCATTGTCATGTTGCATTCGAGGTGAAACTGCTATTTTTTCAATTTTTTGCACTTAGCTATTGTCTTCCTGAATGGTTGTTGAAATCATACGGATAGATCATTGTAAGTAATATTAATTACTTCTATTTCACTGCATATGTTTGAATGATCTAATACATGTATGCTAAATAAGATTATTTGCATGTTGTATCATCTACTTCTCATATGTATCTTCAGATTTAATGGTTCTGTTTGCAGCAGTTGTTTTGTAGCTTGCAGGTTTGTTGTGACTGGAAGATCTATGGTTCAGGTTTGATTCCATTTATTTCCAGCAAATATTGTTAATATCATTCCCCTCGGTGCTTCACTACCAATTTTCCTCTACAGATCTGCTTCAACAACAAGCACCTCTCTTCCCCTTTCTCTCCTTTAAAAATCTTAAATTTTCTTCAAACTAGTTACTTTGAAGGTTTCTTATTACTATGATATGTCTCATTAAGAAAAATACACATATATCTAGTTATTAATATCCCTTCCTAAGTCTATATCTTAGTTTTGTTTTGCACATAAAGTTCAATTTTAAGAGATCTAGCTAAAATTACCTTATTTTCGCAAGCATTTTAGTGAAAATTCGTAGCTTGCTATTAAGGTAGTTTCATTTTCTGTATGATAAAAATTAATATTTTGCAATAAAGTGCACATATTATTGGCTTCCCAAAAGGCAAGTCAATATCCCAAGGAAAGCCTGCTTTCCTTGGTTCCTGTTTTCCCCTTTTAACTAGTTTTCAGCTTACCTTTTTTGGTTAAAAGTGAGCTGACCCAAAGGTGCTTTTAGAGTGCTTTTGGGAATATTTCATTCTGATATGATTTCTGTTTTTTTGCAGGTTTGACAGAAATAAAGGAAGCTGCTGTTCGGAAGTGGCCTCAGGAGCGTTCAAATCCCCCCAAGGGTCTCCCATTTGACTAAAACCTTTAATTTTCGCACTTTATAAGCTCTTGATTTCATTCCATATAAGGATCAAGAGGAATTATATCATTTCTCTGATATTGTAACCGCTGTTAATAAAAATATTTTTTGAATAGGCTCTTTCGAGCCCATTCTCCATCCCCCCTGGGAGGATTTGCATCGATGTCCTTTTTGTTGCTTTTTGCTTATTTATTTTCAAACTAGTATTGATGTAATATGTAGGGTAGTATACTTTATTTCATTATAAATTTCATATTCCATATTTTATATTTCAAAGTAATCGTAATACTTACCCCACGACTTCCCGATTGACCCGAAAGGGGAAAGAGATTCGTGGTAGGACTAATTAGAAAACTAGAATTGTGGATTTATTTTATTTTCATCATTTATTTTTCAGCTATTATAAAATTAACCCCTCCTTGATTCCCTGATTGAGATCCACTTGGATCGAAAGAGGTTCCTGGAGGGTTTTCTTTTAAACAAGAACACCCATTGTAAAATTTACTAAAATTGACAAGACTCCGGTGTGTATGCTCTACACTTGGCTGCGGTTCATCTGATCAGTCAAGCTATATCAAAAACACTTGAGTGACTAGTATAATTAGGACTCACTCTCCCAAATTAACAAACCAATAGGTCAAAATCCAACACCTACATCAAACCATCACGATGGCAAAATACCCAAAGGAAGCGGGACCTTCTGAAAAGTGACCTCGGGGCACCGATCTCTGTCACACCCTAATGGGTGCGTTACGAAAAATAGCCCCAGAGACTCCATTTCAGCCCACATATTCCTTGCGGGTAGCCATGAAAGTTTAGTTTTGGACATACTCCAAGTACTCTCGGGTATATCTAGAGTCCCCCCTTCACCTAATTTTAATCAACTCACACTTCAAATTTAACTTAAAATATACCAAGAGGCAATCGCAAAACATTCACTCCAAGCACATGCAAGTATATTGATCTTATTGTTTGACTCCATTGTAAGGAACTGGTTATTTTCTTGCTTTATATAAATATTGTGTCTCAGCATTGTGCTTTCATGTGTTTATTTTCATATCTTGTCATCTTTGATTGTCTATAGTTAATTTCCAAACTCCTAAGTAATGCATTCAGTTTAACATCACCACATTAAGTAATCTAGCCTTATTAAATTAATAGGGTCTACCCCCCTTGGCTCCATTAGGCGTTGAGCCTAAACGGAGGAGTCAAGAACAAGGTGACAGCCTTGACTCAAGACTTTCCCCCAAGGACACACCGAGTGGCTTGAATATTTATGCCACATGACTCAGGTGTGTGTAAGGTGACAACATTTTTTGGCACCGTTGCCGGGGATAAATCTTTTTTTTTCCGAGTACGACTTAGCTTAACTTTTTTCTAAACAACTAAAAATATAAAAAAATTTGATTGATCTAGTCTTTAAAAAACATAAAAATTAAAACTCGATCAATCTGGCGACTCCACTGTTTAACATCCCTTCAAGAATTTCTACCCCAAGAAACCGCAGATAATTATTCAATCCTCTCCCTGATCCCGAAAGGTTTATTAGGGAAAGATTGAATAGGCAAACTTCTAGTAGAAATATTGAAGATTTAGGAGACCAATCCCTCTCAGATATCCATCACATATTTGTAGAGATTCATACCTTCCAATCTCAAGAAATGACAAAATTTTACAAACCCCTTGACTTTTCTCAGATAGCAGGTGCTCCTCATGACATTCCGAATGATGCTATCAAGAATCTCCCCATATTTGAGGGAAATAATGCCACCACTGCCAAGACTCACCTCCAAAAGTTTGAAAAGCACCTGGTCAGTTACTGCAATAATGCTGCCTCTAACCATAAAGATGTCAAAATGAAGCTCTTTGCTTTGTCCTTAGAGGATGATGTTGCAAAATGGTATGGAGACCTTGGTGATGATTCATATAAAACCCTTAATGAATTCCTAGAAGGTTTTAAGAAGAAATGGGGGGAAAAGAGAGAACCAAGACATTTGCTTGCTGCCCTTCATAATATAAAGAAGATGGAAAATGAAACCATTGATGAATTGAATACTAAGTTCAGACCTGTGGTTCCAGACCTCCCTAGAGAAATCAACCCAAGGGATGCCTCCATCCTCATATCTTACATCGAAGCTTTCACTGGTGATTTGAGGTACCAGTTAAGGTACAAAGATCCAACCGATCTGAAAACTGCTCAGGATCTAGCCGAGAAAATAGAAAATAATATGCAATCTTCAGGCAAATCCAACATTCCAGGTTACACTAGGGGAAACATTTCATACAACAATGAGAATGGAAAGACCGTCGAATTAGAGGAAAAGGAAACCTCTAAAGACCCCATGGAAAAAGTAACTAGCCTGATGGAAAAAATGGTTACTAGTCACAACCAACTCATGGCAAGCCAATCTGTACAATTGAATAATATTCAGAATAGAATAATCACACTGGAAAGAAATAATGGACCTAGGAACTTTCAGCCTAAGCAAAATCAGGTGTATCAGAAAAAGCTCCTCAACATGAACCTAGGATTCCAAACTAGTTAGACTCAACTAACCTGGTAGATGAAGTCATTCCATGGTGTAGACCTTGTGATCAATTCCACCCAGAAAACACTTGCTATATAGTGAACCAGGTTATAGAACATGGAATGGCGGAGGTCAGTAATTAGGAAACAACATCAGGCGAGTCTGATCATGTGTACATGGTAGGACGAACCTAACCTTTATCAAGCCAACATTGGCAGCAGGCCACGGATTACGGTTTCAAGAAGGATCTCCTTTCTAACTTTTTTGGTGTAATGCCTTCTCCAGAAGCAATTAAGAAAATGAAGGAGGCCAGGTTCAAGGGAGCTGTGTATCAAAGAAGAGAGAAGCCATCACCGTCTAAATAATACAAGCCAAATGTAACCACTCCTCCCCTCCCAGATCCTCCTATTGTCCCTGAGTCAAATATTGATATGGGAGAATGGATAAGTAGTGCTAAGATTCATGTTTATGCAACTGGTGTCCTTAAAATCCCTGGTCAAAAAGAAAATTTGTTGAAATCCTTAGAGGATAGTCAAAGTAAAGCCCATAATATTATCAAAGAGGATCCTCTTCCTAATAACAATCCTATATTTGAAGCTGAACATATTGAACCTATAGATATGCCCATAGTCCTCAACAATGTTGATCCGAGAAGAGAGGACCACCCACCTTTTTATGTCTTTCTCTTAATTGATAAACTTCTCCTTCATAACTATATGTTAGATTCAGGTGCTTCATCAAATGTCATGACAAGAAAAGTAATGGAGTGGCTAAATCTAAGGGTCACCCGACCCTACCACAATGTTTGTGCCATGGATGCAAGAGAAGTTGAAGTGGTAGGGATAATCTTAAATTTACAAGTTAAGTTAGCTAAGTATCCTGATATCGACATGTCAATGGATGTGGTGGTGATAGATGTTCCAGATAATTGGGGTATGCTGCTATCCAGAAAGTGGGCCGCAACTCTTGATGGGCACATTCAAATGGATTGGACATATGCTACTATACCTACATCAGAGAACACTATGGTGATTCTCCATAGAGAAAAGCTGAGGAAACGACATGTAGAAAACCTTAAGAAGCCTAGAAATTAATTTGTTCATTTCACTGATAATTTTGGAAACTATGCTATTTTGTCAAATTTCATGGCCCCTATTAAGGAAAAAATTAAAAATTAAAAGATCGATGAAGTTTGGAAAATGTACTTTGACGGGGATTATTCCAAAATCAGAAAGGGTGCGGGCATCGTGATCATTTCTCCTTCAGATGAAATCTACAACTTTGCATTCAGGTTAGAGTTTGAAGCATCAAACAATGTAGCCGAGTATGAGGCATTGCTCATAGGGTTAGAAACCGCTAAAGACATGGGGATAAATATGTTGAACATAAAGGGTGATTTAGATCTAGTTGTCCTCCAGGTTAAGAATCAGTATCAATGAAAAAATGACCGACTAAGAAAGTATATAAATGCCACATGGGACACTATGGAATGGTTCGATGCGCTTAACATTTAGAAGGTCCATAGGGAAATGAATGGGTTAACAGATAAATTGGTAGTAGCAACATCCACCCTCCAGCCATCGGATGAAATGATTAATGGGAATGGAAAGATGGAAATCAATTTCAGACCTTCAATTCCGGATAATATAGACCACTGGCAGGTGTTCAAAGATGATGAGAAACTCTTGAGATTCATCCACAATCTACAAGAGTTTGAAGGTTGCAAGATTAGTTACCAGCAGGAAGGTAAAGAGTATCAGGAGTACGAGGATAATGAGAGGAATCACATTCCGAGTAGCCTTATAGCTTTCGAGAATCTATTCGATCGACAGGATCATCATAAAAAACAAAAAGAAGAAATAAAAATTGGGAATTATATGTAAATAAACATAGGAACTAGCCAGGATCCCAAGTTAATCAAAATTGGAAAGGGTACTTCGAAAAAGGAAAGGAACAATTTGATCAACCTAATCAAAGAGTATAGAGATGTGTTGGCCTTTATTTATGATGAGCTTAAATCCTATAGGGAGGATGTGTTTCAACACACCATTCCCCTCACAGAAGAAGCTAAGGAGGTCAAACCTTTCTGACAAAAAGTTAGGCAAATAAATCCTAAGTTGGCCCCCATTGTGCAGAAGGAAATTCAGAAGATGTTAGCAGTAGGGATTATAGCTCCTACAAGACATTCATCTTGGTGCTCCAACTTAGTTGTTGTCAGAAAAAAGAATGGGTCAATTAGAATATGTATAGATTTTAGAAATCTGAATACATCATTCCTCAAAGATAATTACCCATTACCCGACATGGAAACATTGCTTCAAAGAGTAACAGGATCAGGAATGATGTCCATGTTGGATAGATTTTCCGCTTATAACCAGGTGTTGGTAAATAAGGAGGATCAGCATAAGACTACATTCACCACACCTTGGGGTACCTATAAATTTCTAAGAATTCCTTTTGGCATATTGAACGCTGGTGCCACCTTCCAAAGAGCCATGGATTTTTCCTTCAAAGAACTTATAGGCAAAATAATTGAAATATATCAAGATGACTTAACTGTTTTTTCAAAGGAAAGATGTAACCACATAAGTCATCTTAAACAGGTTTTTATAAGATGTCAGAAATATGGTATTTCCTTGAACCCCGCCAAATCAATCTTTGGAGTTGATGAAGGCAAGTTATTAGGGCACATCATTTCTAAGGATGGTGTCATGGTTGATCCTGAGAGAGTTGAAGCCATTAAGAAAGTCCCCTTGCCTCAGAATCTGAAAGCTCTCCAATCCTTTAATGGTCAAATCAATTTCATAAGAAGATTCATCCCAAATTTAGTAGAATTAATGAAACCTATACAAAAGTTATTAAAGAAAGATGCTAAGTTTGAGTGGATGGATGAAGGGAAAGTTGCATTCAAGACTATAAAAAATGCCATATCCATGTCCCCAGTCTTGATTAGTCCAGATTATTCAAAAGAATTCCAGATATTCTCCTTTGCCTTAGAAGACACCATTGTTGGTGTTTTTCTTCAAAAGAATAAGGAGGGACAAGAGCAACCTATAGCCTTTATGAGTAGATCCTTACAAAATTTAGAGTTGAAGTATACCACGATGGAGAAACAGGCCTATGCTCTTGTCAAGTCCCTTAAACATTTTAGAACTTATATAGGTTACTCCAAAATCATCGGATATGTACCCCATGCAGTTGTCAAGGATATCATCTCTCAACAGGATTGTCTAGGAATCAGGGGTAAGTGGGTTTCAAAGATTCAAGAATATGATTTGGAGATAAAACCTACCAAACTAATTAAGGGACAGGGTCTTGTAAAAATGTTGACCCAGGGAAATGAAAATGCCTTAGGAATAATCTGCCACAACAGCAATTTAGAGCAAAGTGTATCAGACAAGTTTCAGAGATTAGAGCAACACCCTTGGTACACCGACATCATATATTTCCTCCGCAACCTTACATGCCTCGATCACTTACTTGGCCATAAAAGAAGAGCATTAAGGTTAAAGGCAACTAAGTATTGTTTGACAAAAGATGGTTTGGGGTGGAGGAATCCCGATGGTTTAATACTTAGATGTGTCGATGAACCTAAGTCCAAGAAACTCATGGTTGAGTTCCATTCAGGATTTTGTGGTGGACATTTTGCAGCAAAAACAACCACCCACAAAATCCTTAGAGTAGGCTACTATCGGCCAAACCTATTTTCAGATGTGCAAAAGGATGTCAGAGTTTGCCCCCAGTGTCAGTTATTCACTGGAAAGCAACAAATGAAAGCCTTGCCTCTAAATCCAATAGTAGTCCAAGCCCCTTTCCAGCAGTGGGGGCTTGACTTCATCGGTAAGTTCAAAGATAACTCGAGCAATGGTTACTCTTGGATTCTTACCGCCACTGATTATTTTACCAAGTGGGTAGAGGCGATACCCACCAAGAAGGAAACCAATGCTATAGTCATGGATTTCTTAAAAGATAAGATTATCACAAGATTCGGTGTGCCAGCTAGAATAATCACTGATAATGGCCCATGCTTTGTCTCTTCCGAGATGTCATCTTTCTATTTCAAGTATGGCATTATCCTATCTCACTCATATAATTACTATCCCCAAGGAAATGGTCTAGCAGATTCAAGTAACAAGAAATTAATGACCATAATCAAAAAAATTGTGGGCGACAATAAGAAGGCTTGGGATAGCAAGATCAAATTTGCATTATGGGATGACAGGATCACTAAGAAAATTTCAATCGGGAGGAGCCCTTATTAACTAGTCTACGGCCTTGATGTCACCTTACTAGTCCATCTAAAGCTTCCATTTTATCAGCTTCTCCAGACCTTTAGCTCGAATCAAGAGGCCATCCATAATAGAATAAACCAGTTGATCGAGCTAGATGAGAGCAAAAGAAACTCTCTTGACCATAGTATCAGAAATTCAGACAAGGTCAAGAGAGACTTTGATAAGTCTACCCAGCTAGGGTCTTTCCAAGTAGGTGACATGGTTCTACGTTGGGACAAACGACGGGAAAAACCTAGGAAACATGGAAAGGTCGACAGCTTGTGGTTGGGACTGTACATCATCGATGAAATAGCAGGAATGAACTCCTTCTATTTAAATGACTTGGAAGGAGAAAGATTGAGCTTGCCAGTGAATGGTTTCCTCTTCAAGTTGTTTTTCACCGAGACAGTTTGATGCCCTTATTGGCATCGGTGGTTTCAGGGCCAATTTCTAAACCTTACCCTGCATGTATTTCTAAATTACATATAGATATTGTTGTATTATAGTTATTTAGTACCATGTTGAAAATTTTCCTTTGTATATTAGTTTTTGTAAAATATTCCTTTTTGCACATTATCGATTAATTATGTACCTTAGTTTGCTTTTATAGTTAAGTTTTTCTTATATATACATGTTAGTGACAAACTCTAATTGCCTTGCAAGACCCAGAGATTCCATAGTTCTCACATCCTCTCCTCTAAACAGAAGATCAATCAGAGAATGTGTCCCTAGATGGAGCCAAAATGTTACCACCTAAGTTGTACTTAGTGGTTTTTTATCAAGTGATCCTGGTGAACTGGACAGGGCTAGCTTGTTTGGACTTCAAAAGACCTTTGGAAGTACTTCTGGGAAGTGCTTGTTGTACTATATCACATGTTCATACCCCATGGGGGAGTTGTAATAAATGTTCTAGCATGATAGTGTATGTAAAAGACTCGGTCTCTTAGACTTTATTTGTCAATCCGATCAGACCAGGGTGTTTTTTCCCTTGGTTATTATTGGTTGTTGAATAAACGACTGATAATTTCTGATTTTTTCACTCCATAGCTTCAAAGTTGGGGTGGTCGGCTTGGAATTTAGGCCTATTGAGGTTATTAGAGTGTATGTGTCAATGTATAAACATGCTAGACATCATTATCGAGTCATATGAACATGTCTAAGTCCCCCTAGGTGTTTTTAAATTTTAAATTTTTTTAGTTTTTTCAGTGTCTTTTATTAAAATTTAAATTTTCCAAAACTTAGCCTATTTTTTAGTAGTTTAATTGCAAAAATTGATTTTGTAATAAAAGTGGGCCAAATAATCAGTTTTAGTCATGTAGGTGCTCATTTTCAAGCTGCGAGCACCATGTAAACCCATGGAACCACTATTTCCTAGTTTTGAGTGATTTTCCATCACTCAGGTTAGAAAGCCCCAAAAATCAATTATTGATTATTTTAATTAATAAATTGATGAATAATGGAGCAAATCCAAAATCATAAATCAGTGGATTCTCAGCCGATTTGATTGAAATCAGTCAGATCTGAAGCAGATTGACTGGATCTGACAAATCCTCGACTGAAGGAGGTGATCAAATCAGATCCAGAGTTGATCTTCAGCTGTCTTCATGGGAAATTGTGCCCTCTCTCTCTCCTCCACACGTGTGGACTCTCCTGGATGCTCTGTGGACTGATGTGTCAGTGTATGGGTTGATGTGTCAGCTCAATCAAGCCCCTGGTTGACAAGTAGGCTTAGTTCAGCTTCAGTTCTGCATTGATGGACTATCCATCAGCTGATTTCATCTGATTCCATGAGGAATTGCACCCCCCCTGGGCTGGATGGCCTGTATTTTGTATATATCCTGCTTGAGGCTCCCTCTTCCAAGCTAGTTAGAGCTGGACTGAAGGGCTTGCCATTGTAACTGTGTATTTATCATCATTTTTTGAAATAAAGAGAAGCTTTGGAGGCTCAATTGTGGAGTACCTTCCATGTGTGGATTATCATTATCATGCTGCATTCGAGGTGAAACTGCTATTTTTTCAATTTTTTGCACTTAACTATTGTCTACCTGAATGGTTGTTGAAATCATAGGGATAGATCATTGTAACTAAGCTTACTTAATTCTATTTCGCTGCATATTTTTGAATGAGCTAATACCTATATCCTAAATAATATTATTTGCATGTTGTATTATCTACTTCTCATATGTATCTTCAGATTTAATGGTTCTATTTGCAGGAGTTGTTTTGTAGCTTACAGGTTTGTCGTGACTGGAAGATCTATGGTTCAAGTTTGATTCCATTTATTTCCAGTAGAGATTGCTAAGATCATTCCCCTTGGTGCTTCACTATTAATTTTCCTCTGCAGATCTGCTTCAACAACAAGCACCTCTCTTCCCCTTTTTCTCCTTTAAAAATCTTAAATTTTCTTCAAACTGGTTACTTTTAAGGTTTCTTATTACTCTGATCTGTCTCATTAAGAAAAATACACATAGATATAGTTAGTAATATCCCTTCCTAATTCTATATCTTAGTTTTTTTTGCACATAAAGTTCAATTTTAAGAGATCTAGCTAAAATTACCTTATGTTCACAAGCATTTTAGTGAAAATTCGTAGCTTGCTGTTAAGGTAGTTTCGTTTGCTATATGATAAAATTTAATATTCTTCAATAAAATTGCACATCTTATTGGCTTCCCAAAATTCAAGTCAATATCCCAAGGAAAGCCTGCTTTCCTTGGTTCCTGTTTCCCCCTTTTAACTAGTTTTCAGCTTACCTTTTTTGGTTAAAAGTGAGCCGACCCAAAGGTGATTTCAGAGTTCTTTTGGGCATATTTAATTCTGATATGATTTCTGGTTTTTATCAGGTTTTACAGAAATAAAGGAAGCTTCTGTTCGGAAGTGGCCTCAGGAGCGTTCAAATCCCCCCAGGGGTCTCCCGTTTGACTAAAACCTTTAATTTTCGCACTTTGTAAGCTCTTGATTTCATTCCATATAAGGATAAAGAGGAATTATATCAGTTCTCTAATATTGTAACCACTGTTAATAAAAATATTTTTTGAATAGGATCTTTCGAGCCCATTCCCCGTCCCCCCTGGGGGGATTTGCGTCGGTGTCCTTTTCGTTGCTTTTTGCTTATTTATTTTCAAAATAGTATTGATCTAATCTGCAGGGTAGTATACTTTATTTCATTATAAATTTCATATTCCATATTTTATATTTCAAAGTAATCGTAATACTTATCCCACGACTTCGCGATTGACCTGAAAGAGGAAAGAGATTCGTGGTAGGACTAATTAGAAAACTAGAATTGTGGATTTATTTTATTTTCATCATTTATTTTTTAGCTATTATAAAAATTAACCCCTCCTTGATTCACCGATTGAGATCCACTTGGATCGAAAGAGGTTCCTGGAGGGTTTTCTTTTAAACAAGAACACCCATTGTAAAATTTACTAAAATTGATAAGACTCCGATGTGTATGCTCTACACTTGGATGTGGTTCATCCGATTAGTCAAGCTATATCAAAATCATTTGAGTGATTAGTATAATTATGACTCACTCTCCCAAATTAACAATCCAATAGGTGAAAATCCAACACCTAGATCAAACCATCACGGTGGCAAAATACCCAAAGGAAGTGGGAACTTCTGAAAAGTGACCTCGGGGCACCGATCTCTGTCACACCCTAACAGGTGCGTTATGAAAAATAGCCCTAGAGACTCCATTTCAGCCCACATATTCCTTGCGGGTAGCCATGAAGGTTTAGTTTTGGACATACTCCAAGTACTCTTGGGTATATCTGGAGTCCCCCCTTCACCTAATTTTAATCAACTCACACTTCAAATTTGTTAGAATAATCAACCCATAGTATTTACCCACTTAGACATTATTTCATTTATTTTGTCTTATTTGCCTAGTCCACGAGTCCCACCATGTGCAAGTTGTCAATTGCCTATCCATAGAGGTCAAACTTGCCATTATTGACTCATGGAGTGCTTGGGAAAGTCCTGGGAATCAAATCTACTTTATTCTTGGCCTCCTAGGCACCCTTCTGCTTTTTCTGCTTTATGCCTGCTTTTTCAGTGTTTTAAGGCACATAGGAAAGCAAGACTAGGTGAGGTGAATCAGCTTTGTTGCCTCTTCCTCCTCCACTCTTTCCTCCATGCAAAAGCATGTATGAGCTGCCATTTGACCACTCTTTAGCTTGCCCATGCACCCTTGCTAATTCGTGGGGTCCTTGATAGATTTGGGATCAGCTTTTTACACCTATGGGGGATTTGCCTATTTTGGGTAATCCTGCTTTATGCTAGATTTCGATGCTTCCTTATGCATTCGATTTGCTCATGTATTCTATATATTTAGCAGCCTATGATATTACAGGGTTGGCTATTGTACACTCAGTTAATATAATTTTGTGTTACAGCTCCATATTCAGTCTCCATTGTTGATAATTTTGCATGATCAATTGTTAATTGTTGTGGGTGAAATTAATCTACTGCAGGCCTGAATTTCTACATGGTATCATAGCCATTGTAGGTTGTTACTCTCCTCCAAAAATTTTTTTGCAGGTTCGACATCAAGACTGGGAGCCTTCTACTAACAGCCGGGACAGATTTTCTAAAGCTATGGATTCACAAAAAACTATCCTCACTCCTTTCAACTTTTTTGAATGGAAAGCAGAGATGGAGATCTTGTTGAGAGCGAAAGGCCTCTACAGGGTGACTATGGCTACAGAAGCAGAGCCCAATGCTGCTGCAGAGAAGATCAAATGGCACAATCGGAGAGATGAGGCTTATGGCCTCCTATGTCTCAGTATTTCCCGAGACCTCCTTTTCCATCTCGATGGATTGATTTCACCGGATCAAGTATGGGAGAAACTTTTTGAACTCTTTGGAAAGACAGATGAGATGAGGGGACACCAAATTGAAAATGAATTGATTTCCCTGACTCCCAGTAATTTTGAATCCCTGCAGCTATATTTCTCCAAGTTCAAAGCACTAGTTTTGCAGCTGAAACAGTGTGGTATTGAAAAGAAAGATGAGCAGCTC
>LPNX010804456.1:0-47317 GCA_001517045.1 Pseudotsuga menziesii
TATATATATATATATATATATATCGAACAATAACCATACTCTACTGACTGGTGAAAAACCCTGTTTTCCTTTACAAATCCTGACTGATTCACAGTCTTTTCTCACCTACTAGAATCTATTTTAAAAAATAAAAATTAAGTAGAAAGAGGTCAACAGCCTCAAAGAGTTTAGAGCTAAGCTTTATCATTTTAAATAAAATAAATTACATTGTTCAGGCTCTAAGGAAGAAACACAAAAAAATACAGTTTCCATCACGACTAGTAGAGCCTTCTGTTGATTGCATGGGCAGACCCGGGTTTACTATAATCAATCAACAACACCCCTAACTCACTGGCCCTTTCAGTGACAGACCGCGAAGCGATCTGAAGTCTCACCCGAAGTGAATCTAATGGGTTGGCCAAGACTCAGGTATCTTGGACCAGGTTCTGAGCATCCTACATCTCTCTTCTTGCTCCTGTGAGTCACAAGGTTAGCTATATCTGCGCATCGCACATCCCCTTCTACTTGCAGCACTTTTACCGTGCGATTCTTATCCACGCGCAAGTCACACAGTTCCTTTCCGCGTCGCACGACTTCCACTTACTCACAATATTCCCAACCTTATCGCATCTTTGCGCACCGCGAGACACCCAACCTTTCCTCAACGCTAAGTCCTCAGCTCATAGTATCGCGCACCGCAGCTCCTCTACCGATGCGATATTGCCTCTCCGCGATACCCTACCACTACGACTTTGCACTCTTAGCGTTGAATGTGTCGATGTGCGAAACTCTACTTCCCGAAAGTTATATTGTGACTAAAATGGTCGTCAGAAACAGACGTAAAGGAGACTTTAAGCAACTTACTAAAATACTTCAACTTATCTCTATCATCTTGCATTACCGTGAGCTGAACAATACATACATTTACTTACTGCAACTAACATTATATGCATGATGACTAGCAACAATAAGCAAGTACAATCACATTCATACAGCACATAACACGCGGATTTAACGTGGTTCACCCCCGGGATGGGAGCTACGTCCACCAAACTGTGCTTCTATTATATATCTTGAGGGAATTTAGCACAGTCTGTTCCACTGCATATGCAGCGCGAGATCTCTTCTAGATCTCTGGCCTAGTTCTATCTCTATATTGCCTTTCTTTCAATATATCCTTCCCTCTCTTCCTCCCTGTAGATAGTTACATACAGACTCAAATGACTCACAGACAAGCTAGGTGTCTGGATCGTTACAACACAGTCTGTCTGACTGACTCCTGAGTCTTCTTCAAAAATAATCTACTGACCAACTAATGACTCATTCTACGAGCCAACCAACTGGCTAACTGACTGATTAGCTAACCCTTTACAATACAAAATGCAAGCTTTTATAGGCGGCCCGAAGGGCTCGCCATTACAACACTGTGGGCCTGTCCCAACAGTAAACCCAGACCCTAAACAGTGACAGTCGGTCCTCTCTGTCCTTGAGGTAGCCGCTTCCCGTCACACCACAGCTCTCTGCAGTCTTCCATGCTTCCCGGCACTGACCATGGGTACTATGCACCGCTTCTCTGCTTTCTGTCGTTCGCCTTCAATGCTTGAGCCTCGTTGCTCCTTCTTCTTTATGAGGGTCACTGAGCCCTCCTGTCTTCCGCCGCTGCCTTCAATGCAGTGGTTGAGCTTTCTTCTCTCGGCCGCTCAGGTACCGTTGCCTTCTTGACTTTTCTATCCCAAAAGTCATGGTTTCCGGCTCTGCTGTCTAGCTGGAAACGTGCTACGGCGTCGTAGCTCTGCCTTGTCCTCTTTCCGCCAAAACTTATATCTTTCCGCCAAAACTAGCAGCTTCTTCTGTAGCTGCGGGACCCTGCTCCAACACCTTCATTATCACTGCACAAAGTACCCTCTAAGGGTTTCTAAGCTTTTAAAAATAAAAAAACAAGCTCTAAAACTTAAAGCTAACAGGTAACGAAGGTCATTCCTTTTCAACCGCAAGAACCAACTTCCAACAACCACAACAATGTGCAGGATGAAACCCTTGTATACAACCGAGGCTTACCATTTTTGTATGATCGAATGAAACTAAAGGACAAGCTTTCTTTCACCTACAGAGTTGGGACTGGGAGAAGAACCTACAAAAACCAATCCTTATCATTACAAGTTCTTTTTAAAATTTGTAAAACCCTTCTAAGAAAATTAATCTAAAATCGATTTGAGGGTAAGTCTTTACTTGCTACAGTTTCGAGTTGAAGCTGAGGAGATATGGCCACCCAAGGTCATATTGGTGTCGTGCTGGAGGATAAGAATACTTTGAGTCGCCTCTGCAAAGGAAAAACAAGAAAATAGGCTCAACCAAATGAAGATTTACTCCTGGAAGAAGGTCTGATTGTTCAGCTACAGGTTCAAGACAAGTATAGCCCTTGAGCGACGAAGAAAAGCCAATATCCACTCTTGCTGTAACTTTTAAAACCATTAGAAAGACTAAAACCATTAACGACCTCTCTCAACAGTCACGGTGTGGATTATGAAAGTAAATGCCAAACTTGAAGGTGGCTACAGATCTTCCATGGCTGTGAGCTCTCAGCTCGACCAACAAGAAGGAGAAACCCTCGGTCTACAAAGATTTTGTGTAAGCTTTGGAGTCTTTAAGTCAACTCATGAGTGGATGAAACTATACCATGTGTCCTTCCAAATAATTTCTCCAATGTGGGTAATTTCTATAGTCAGCACTGCAACAATAAGATTTTCAATCAACCTTTAATCATTAAAACTATACATTGTGTTATGATTTCCAATGACATATATTTTTCCATGGAGATTAGCAAAGCATAGGTTTTACACCATAACTTATGATATAAAGTACTATAGACTATTCCAAGTTTTATTTATTTTACTTTTATATAATTTGATAAGACATTGTATAAAAATAATGCAAAGACTACTAATCAACTTGCATAAAGTCTTAGTCATAGCTAAAGGTGCATCCAGTTTGAAATGGAATATGCATATAAAATAAAATAAGAGAACATCCTCAGTTAATGAAAGACCTAGGATAAGGTAAAATGATATGCACATTTGGATGTTAAGTCATAGGATTTTAGAGTAACTCTTATTCAACAAAAGTAGGCTAGGATGGTGGTTTAGGAGCTATTAATTAGTTCTTGTTTAAGATTCATTCTATTGATGATCAAAACTAGAATCCAATGTATGCTCCAACTAAGAAAAATACGGACTACCATAAATGCATTTTAGCTAAAAACCAAATCAAGTTTGCTTTCTACAAAAGTATTTGGTGCTCTTGAACTCAAACTAAATAGCAACTTGATTGTTTCCTCGACATAGTAACTAGGAAGCATTTTATAACTATACTGACGCAGCTTATTATACTTTTATTTTGGGATTCATAACGACATAAAAGAATTAACTTTACCTCCTTGAAGACAAGCAACATAGTAAACATTTTCTAAAACCTAGTATCTTAATCATGCTAGGAAAGTAGCTTCTCGACGCGAATTTAATTAACACCCTACTGGATCTTACGCTTACCTGCTAAACCTGTAAGGAACCAACAGTCCAAATGAGTTAGTAGAATTCTAAGTAAGCCCCGATCTCATACAAGAATTCTTACCTACTTGACAAAAGTTAATCATCAGTATATCTAGCAGCAACAAAATGCAATTCCTTTTCTAACTATGATATAATTAAAGTTGTTAATTCATTAATAGTACTAACACAGGTTTTTAAGGTTACATCCATTAGTTTATAGGTTCTTTTAAAGAATCAATCCCATGTTATTTTATAAACTATTTCATTTTTCCGCTAACCATTAGCAGTTACTTAGTTGCGACTTTAGACATTTTATGCCACTTAAAAAAATTTAATTTTTTATGAATTTTTGGGTTATTACACTTTCTCCTATTGTTTTTAGTTGTGTCACAGTCTTCAGTCCCCTAAGTCTAGAATATAAAAGTGCAAATTAGGAAATTTAGATAAGGTACTTGCAAGGTTTCGTAGAAGGGACTTGTCCTTGAGCCCTCTGCAAAGAAACCGTTACAAAGGTATTTTCATTACAAACGAATACACATAAGGAGGGATGTTACATCCGTTCCCCCTAAAAAGGACACCGTCCTCGGTGTTGGTAGCTTCTAAAAAGTTTATCTTTATCCTTTAAGCATGTTTGATCAGGTATACTCTTCTTTCATATCCTTATCATTCATTTCCTCTCAAAACCTGCACTTTACACAACACATGCAAAGTCTTTCTAAAATATCATCATAATCCTAAAAAATTTAATGTCAATAGAAGGAAAAATACGTGGAAAAAAAATTGTTTTTACTTGACCCTTTTAGCGTGTCACCCCTTATTACAATTCTTCAGGTGACGATTCTCTTAGCTTTGCTTGCCATTCATACCTTAATATTTTTTTTTTCATGAATAAGATTACGTCAAGTGTTTTTAGGTCACCAACCTCCAGCATAAACATAGATCTACATGTCGATCAATATCAACATCGACAACAATGTATAACTCAAAATCTAATCGTATTAAATTTCATAATTCACAATGGTTCCAGTACATACAACTGTTCTTCTTACCAATATGTAAGCATATTACCACATAGGAGTGAATCGGCTTGTAGTGCATATACTTCTTTCGAGTATTATTCCTTACAAGCGTCTTTCTCATGTCTTCGGATGTTCTCCATCCAAGCAAGCACTCCAAGTGCTAACAGTACCTGAGTACTGCTTCAAGCTACCCAACACGAGGACGATACCCTTTTCCAAGCGTATCGCCTACTTGTGCTATTCAAGATGCTTCATGAAGCTCAAGCGCTCCCTTTCTCATACACCATAATACCTAGAGGTTCTTTACTAAGCCCCCCTACTCTCGTGACCGTCCTCTTACGGTGTGAATGTGTACGGAAGGAAGTCTAATGAGACATCTTACACGTGGGTGTCCCCATAGGACACATATTGGTGCCTAGATAGTCGAGGGGAAAGCATGTACCTCCTGTACAAACATGTACCACATGTACATTCTTCCTTTTAGTTTCTCAATAAACCCACTTTTATGTTCCAATTATCTCTCATTTCACTTGATGGTAGGAAGTCATGATGCCCTGGTCCTCACCATGGATATCAGTATTATTTCCATTTATCAAGTCTCGATACCTGCAATTTTTCTACACGCAAGCAATCACGATAATTATCATGGTAAAATTTCAAAATCCAAGAATGATGAATTTCTTCAAAACTTGCGGCCATAATGATTAGCATATCTCATAGCTCTGGAAATGTGCATACTTTTTACAATAAGCAAAGTATGTGCGAGATGTAGTTACCCCTTAATAACATCCATCTTGATGCACACGAATATTTACTATGCATAACAATTTAGTAAATCATTAATCAAGGTTTAAGAGCATACTCGTTACCTTGTCCCGAGTTGAATACCTTATCTTACCAATTGCTAAGTCATCAGTATTAGGATTCTTTGATTCAACAACGGTAACCATTCTAGATGTTCTTGTTTCAAACGTCACTATGATCTCATATTCAAGTTGTTTTAGGACATATAACATAATATAAAAAAAAGAAAATTTAAACAAATAAATAGAGTTATTGTAAGGATTTTCTTTTAGTCTTCATGCAATGTTACAATTTTGAAAACTAAGATTAACTTACCCCTTACCACTAAGTCTTTCAACTCTAGTTATATATCATCTAGTTTGTTAATCTATTAAGTCACTTATGTTTCCGATACCATTTCTCCTCTACCAAAGGCACTTACTAGAGGAATTTTTTATAAACGTACAATTTAACTTGGGCTGAATTATTCCGTAGTCATACCTTTATCGATCTAACTTTAGAATGCATACATTGCAATTTTCTATCGAAACATTTAAAATGTTTTTGTCAAGGAAACCCTAAAATTACCAATGTCCATTTTCGGCATGATTGCTTACTATTCTGAGGGGTAAAAAATTTCCCAATAAAGTTTCAAAGGCCCTTAAATTGCATCATAAACCATGTTAACCAATGTTCGATGTACATTAGTGTCTCTAGTAGCTACATATTGTCATATTAACCTAACCTGTATTACGACATCCTGCATGGAGAGACATTATCTGTATGATAGGATATTCAACTTCAGTAGGTCATATGAATAATGAGGAATCGTTGTTCTTACCACAAATCCAATGGGATTAAAATATATTTGGCATTTCCCTGTATTTGTTTTAATTGGTATTTAAACTATTCTCCCCAAATTCAGAGAAGATATGCATAGGGATGATTTTAAGGAACCATACTTAAATGTTGGCAAATATTACTAATTCTTAAAATGCCAACTATAAAATGATTTACAATATTTTTCACAAACAAAATTAATTTCCAAGGATTTTATATCATTTATATAATAATTTGACGATTTTTAGGGTGAAAAAAATTTACCCCACCAAAATTGGGCGAAACAAGGCTTCAAAAAATGCAAAATGGCGAATGTTTTTTGGGAGAAAAACATGGAAAAATAACCCACTAAAATTATCCCTGGATATGCATATTTAATTTAATAGTCCATGAAACTTTATTGTAAGGGACCTATGTATGGTACATCTTGTACTTCCTAAGACCTTCCTTCCTTAAGGTGAACAATACTTGAGCCATATTCAAGAACCATGGAAGGGTACTTATCTCTTTTATTATGACACGATCGTCCATTAAGTTTGTGCATAGTCGTCATTCACCCACAGATTTATTGAAGAACTTTGGACCATCAATTACCTTTTCTTCAAAAAGAAATTTCATGGTTAGTATAGACATAGAGAAAACTAATGGAACTTGTTGCAATCTGTATTGGCATATATGCGACTCCGTAAAAGTGGGAAAACATGACTCAAGTGACCAAGCTAAATTTATCTTATTTCCTTTTCATGTCTAGCAACCCAAACCTTATTTTCCAAACTATACCTTTTGATTTGTGTTCTTCCCATATAGGCCCAAGTGTTGCAACTTGTGCTTTGATACCATCTATAACATACCCCATATAATCCAATGCAATTTGTTGGTATATTTCTTGCTTGTTTTTCAATTAACAAACATCATAGCTAGTTTCCTTGGATACAAGGCAAGATACATGATTAATAGATTCCATCACAAAACATCCCACAGTGTTAATGTAATGAGCAAAAATAACACCCAACTCTTTAAACATAATAATCACATAAATATGCCAACAAGAAGAGAGACACAATTATATGTGGCTCACCCCAACCTTGGGGTTACATCCACCAACATTATAAATTTTTTTATTAACTCTCCCCAATAAGGGATATAGAGTTGTGGCTTATCTGCTGCAGTTCATTTTCCTTGCCTCCAATATTTCTAGGAGGAAGTCTTTCAGTATTATAAATAATTTACAAATCATATAAACTCACGACGAGCTCATGGCTCTACGCAATAAGAAAACAACATCGGTTTGATCTTGACAAAAAAGAGCTCATGGTTGGGCTCTGTATAAGAGGTATATCATCATGGATATACATACATTAGATTTATAGCGATTATCAAAACACATATATTAGATTGGCCACTTGAAACCATCAACGCACAGGATGTAACATACGTCATCATGGATCTACAACCCGATCACTAACGTAGAGATTAAAATCTCTGACCCAAGTCTGATATACTATGTGGACTAACTACGAGACAAGATTTGGATACATAAATCACGTGATTTAAAATAAATAAGAATACTGCTGTAGATTACAATCCTTACTTGAAGCCTAAAATTTATATTTCTGCTAATGGATTTAGTTGGGGCGTTTAACAAACACTTTACTATGTCTATCGTTGTAGCTATCTTCCTAATACCAAACTCTTTGGGACTCTGTTTATAATATTGCTCCAAACTTGTAATTACCATACTTTTAATGAAATAACAATCAACCATTCTGGAGCCAAACATTACCCAAAGGCATACCAAAATGAAGGGAAACAGATCTGACATTATTTATCATAGCATAATGCCCCAAACAAGGTGTATAACAACTACTAACAGTCACAAAACTAACATATAGCATACTAGAAGTGTAGGATTATTCCTTTTGTTCACATTCCTCACTTTGATAGGAACCGGGAAAAATGGGTTAACAAGAAGACTCATCAACAACGTTTCCTCGACCGATTAACACTTTCAGTGATTCCTTAGATAAAAGCAATAATAAAATATGATCCAAATGCAGGCATCACGAAACATTATTCCCAACAAAGTTTCCCTATGACTCATACTTGCATTCCTTGAAAAATAATAACAAAATCAAGATCCAAAAATGCAGCCATAACTAAACGTTATTCTCAACAACGTTTTCCTAGATGATTCATACTGAAAGCCATTGTTTAAAAAGGGAAAAATAAAATATGTTCCCAAACAAAAGCATCTGGCAACATTATTCTTACGAAGGTTTCCCCAAACAATTCATACTTGCAGCTATTTTTCAATAAAAAAAACAATAATAAAATCTGATACTTGCAGCCATTCTTCCATAAGAAAACAATAATAAAATGTGATCCCAAAACACAAGCGTCCCAAAACATTGTAAATAATAATAAAATGTGATCCCAAAACACAAGCATCTCGAAACATTATTCTTATGAGGGTTTCCCCAAATAATTCATACTTGCAGCCATTCTTCAATAAGAAAACAATAATAAAATGTGCTCTCAAAACACAAGCGTCTCACAACATTATAAACAATACTAAAATGTGATCCCAAAACACAAGCGTTGGCATCATTATACTCACCAGGGTTTCCCAAATAATTCATACTTGCAGTCATTCTTCAATAAAAAAACATTAATAAAATGTGCTCCCAAAACACAAGCGTCTTGCAACATTATTCTTACGAGGGTTTTCCCAAATAATTCAAACTTGCATCCATTCTTTAATAAGAAAAAAATAATAAAATGTGATCCCAAAACACAAGCGTCTCGCAACTTTATAAACAATAATAAATGTGATACTTACAGCCATCCTTCGATAAGAAAGCAATAATAAAATGTGATCCCAAAACACAAGCCTGGCAACATTGTAAACCATAATAAAATGTGATCCCAAAACATAAGCTTCTGGAAACATTATAACCAATACTAAAATGTGATCCCAAAACACGCAGGTCACTCTCGCTGTAAATAAAAATGAAGATAAAAAAAAATAAAGTAAACAAAAAAACATGCAATTCCCTCCCATGCAAAGGGCGTCATGCCTCCCCAAAAGTCACGGCAATCCTCCCCACTACACCTAAGTTTTCCCTAGTTTAAGGGAGGGAGATTTCCTCTTTTTCAGGGTGAATTAAATTCTTGAAGGCTTGCGCTTAACCAAGGAATCTTTAGGTTTTCAATTTTACTTCAAAGACGTTATGTATAAGTACAATACTAATACATGTCTTGCCAAGTAAATTAAGTAAATTATATCAATAGTAAATAGAAGTTTGTCGTGAAATGAGAAGGTAATTATTTTTCATTTACGATTTTATATAACCGATTTAATTAATTAATTAAATTAATGGTAAAAAAGCAAGCACTTTGCATTAAGAAGGAAATATTCCTATAAAAAGGTAACTATTTTCATTGACCATAACTCATTCTTAATTAATTCAATCAATTAGAAATAACTTATCACTTTGTCTTAAAAATGATAACTTAATTCTTTTCATTTATTAGTTTAATGTAACGGATTCTTATTTAATTAAATCAATGGGAATAACTTACCACTTTTCCCTAAAAAGGAAATATTCCTATAAGAAGGTAACTCTTTTCATTTACCATAACTTATTCTGGATTCATTCAATCAATTATAAATGACTTCTCACTTTGTCCTAAAAATGAGAACTTAATATAGATTCTTAATTAATTAAATCAATGGTAAATAACTTACCACTTTGCCATAAGAAAGAAAAAGGTAACTCTTTTCATTTACCATAACTAATTCTTGATTAATTCAATCAATTATAAATGACTTCTCACTTTGTCCTAAAAATGAGAACTTAATTCTTTTCATTTACCAGTTTAATATAATGGATTCTTAATATATAAACACCTTTATTTAGTTTATATATAAATGATTCTCCCTCTATTCATACCTATGTATTTAGGATTCTTCTTTTTGTTAATAACTTTTATAAGGATCCTCAAAAACATCAATACACATTTGTAGATGTATGTATGTACCCCATAAAAATCATTTCTCTTAATGTACTAACATACCTTCTTCGCATTTTCACTAGAATACAATGCAGGTACCAAAAGGAGGATCATACATACCGAGTAATCAAGTAATTAGCCTTTTCGCGACTTACATCGATTTATGGGTGACACCTAAGGGTTTAGGTTGTGAAGGGAATCATTATTCTTCTTTTAGTCGAGATAACTTTTGTAGTCATGGAGAAGTAATGGGTCAAGGACCTTTCAGATAAACAATTTCTTCGTCCGATTAACTCATGACCTTTAGTTCATTAGTATTATTCAAGCGTCTAAGGTGTCGAGATAAAATTTGTCATCACCTACTAAAATCTCAAGGCTTCGTCAACACCTTGTTTTAGTGGATTCTTTCTCCTATAGTTTTTAGTTGTGTAGTAGTCTTCAGTCCCCTAAGTCTAGAATATAAAAGTGCAACTTCAAAAATTTAGATAAGGTACTTGCAATGTTTCTCAAAAAGACCTTGATCTTGAGCCCTATGCCAAAAAAACCCTTACAAAAACCCTTACAAAAGTATTTTCATTACAAACGAATACAAGTAAGGAGGGATGTTACACAACTTATGGATATTATGGATACGAATACAAGTAAGGAGGGATGTTACACAACTTATGGATAGATAGTATTTTAGAGGGATATATCAGTAAGATCGTTGTAGATACTAAGCACAACCAAAATTTTTCACGGGGCACGAGGTATGAATATGAGATACATAATTGCTGTTAGTTTGGGCTACTAATTAGTTATTGCTTTCGGTTTATAGTTTGTTGATTATCATGGATTAATCAACAACATAAAACTTCAAAATAACTCAATGAGCAGAACGGTCATAGCCTTACCTTTCATTCCCTTGAATTGTTCGCCATCTTAGAGTCTGCAACAACATCACTGACCATAGACTAATGAAGCACCGTCATGTGTCATGAAAGACACTCAATGAATTTGAATTTGGATTTGCCATTTTTTAGAGCTGTGGTTTTGGATTTTTAGATATGTTGTACACATCCATTGAACTTAAAAGCTGATATCCAAACTTACATGCGCAGATTAGAAAGCGGTTAAAGCCTATGCCGTAAGTAATATGCGATTAGTGGTCCTAATAATAAGGTCAAAGTTAATACCGTCAAGAACACGTTATTTTAGAAGAAAATACATTTGTGAGGTGAAAAATACATATTATGCAGTGTAGCAATTAATGCTACGGAGGCTGCACTGTCCTCGGATCCTTTCTAAAGTAAGATTCGACGGCTGACCGCCGTCGCATTAATTACTACACTGCATAATATGTATTTGTTGCCCATTTGTAAGGTCACATTTGTGTGTTCTTCTAACAACTTTGACCATAAACGATTGAAGGAACATCATTGTCTTTTTTGTCATAAAAGACAATGAGGAAATCAAAATGAATTTAAATTTTGATTTTTCTGTGTGAGAGTTGTGTTTTTGGATTTTTAGCTATGATCCATTGAACTTAAACGTAATATCCAAAAATACATACACGGAATAGAAAGCCCGTAAAGCCTCAGACATAAGTAATAATTCGAGTGGTCCATCTAGGGGACGATTTTCCTCTTATTTCCAAGTCTGTTTTTATCAGTTTTTTGCTATAAATCTTAGTAAAATAATGTGTAAAATCATTGCTATATTGTATAGTGTGAATGAGAATGTGGTGCTTGAAAGTTTTAATATCACCTGATTTTATTTCTACATTTAAAATCGCCAACAAATAACAAAAATTATAATATTTTGTGAGTTAAATTTACCAGATTCTCGCTAAAAATAAACCAGAAAGTCAAAATCGATGTTACACAGCTCCGTAATAATTGACTGGTGATGGTAAAAATAACACTGAACCGAAACGTTAAAAGGACTTCTAGCTACCCAACTTTGACAATCGCCTAAGGAAGGCCATCACGCGTCATAATATGAGAGTGAATTTGAATTTGGATTCATAGTTCAGTTGTCATCCACGAAAGCAACTCTTCGTCGTTAATGGCTCGGATTCATTATGTGTCAGCGTCCAGTGGAGTGGAATTATCACCTCAATCCTGCAATGTAGTGAGCAAATCATTTCACCACACAAACGCAACCCAGAGGTTTTTTTTAAACAATCATCTTTTTTAATGCTTAATGGTGTAATATTAAGGAATTAAATAAAAAATACAAAAGTTGATTTTTATTGATTTGATATGATGCCTAGCTTTACTGCGAATTTTAGCACCCTTAAGAAAAGTCCATATTCAACATAGCATATGTCCAATTAGCCACTTGCAATTTCTTCTTCAAATTTAATGACATTTCATCAATCAATTGACATTTACTAAGTGCTAAGTAATAATTTAATAATTGCTAAGTAATTAGTGCTAAGTAATAGCTAGTCTTTGCAGCTTTAATGACATTTCATCAATCCATGCACTTGAAATTTAATAAGTGCTAAGTAATAGCTAGTCTTTGCAGCTTTCTACGAGGATAACAGTTTTATAAAGGAATAAAGGAATAGTTAAATTATGAGAAAGTAATTAATAAGTATTGCATTATTGTTCATAAAATACAATATATTGTCAAATAGAGGGTATTTATGTATTGGATAGTTGTCCAAAAAATATGCTATTTTAGAAAAGTAATAAAAACTAAGACAATACAAATATCGGATTACAGTAGATATATACCAAAATATATGAATACCTATTTCTTATATAAAAGATAAGGTAAAATAAATTAACACTTAAGTTTTGTTTTAAATGTTTTAGTAAATTAATTGTAATTAGTCTAGAAATTAGAATAACTATTAAATATAAAAAATATAATTTTCAAAAAAATTAAATTTTATCATCAAATATCAAAGTAATTGTAAAATATATTATTACTTCTGAAACAAGAAAATACTAAAATAATATTTTTACCAAAAATATGTCTTAGAGATTTCAGTCAAAACTATATATTGGATAAATAGTGGTAATAGTGTGTAGTTAATTTATAGCTAATATAATAAATTGTTAGGAAATTAAGCATAGAAATTTAATAAATGGAAAAAAGTATATGAAAATAATGTTTTATTAAAAATAAGTATTTCATTGGTAAATAAATATAGATATGGCAAGGAAAATATTTTATTTTTATAAAATTGTATTTAATTTGAATTGATTTTTTTAAACATGAACTTTTTAAATCATTAAATTGGTGATAATTGGGTGTATAATCTTTACCAAAAAAACATTATTAAGACTCTAAAAGGATTGTAAAATAAAGAGTGATTTAAGAGTTGCACCATCCTTCATAATTTTATGGATAATTCTTAATATACATTATGCATCTAGTAAAAAAACTAATAATTATTGCATAATTAGATATATGTACATTAAGAATTAGTGAAGTAGGTTATTTAAATAAATAGATGGTGACATTTAAAAACAAAAGTTATATATCATATAATACTAAATTTTAAATAAATATATATAAATACTATATTTACTTATAAATAATTTTTTTTATGATTTACTTATAAGTTATAACTATTTTATGTATAATCAATTATATTTTAAATAAATTTTAGTTATTAATATATGTATGAATTTTAATTTAATATATAATTATTAAATCATTTTAATAAAATTTATACAGAATTTGAAAAAAATTAGACAAAAACTTATATACAATACTAATCTATTAAATCTAAATTTCTCAAAATCTAAAAGTGAAAATGGTATTAAAATAAATTATTATAGAGTAGTTTACTTAAAACATTTTTTACTTTATGTACTTATGAAGTGTGCCTATAAAAAGCCCCAAGGGTTAGCTCAATTGGTAAGACGTGCACACATTTTTCTTCACGGGTTCGAGCCTTGAGTCTTTTGGGGTTAGGCCTTCCTCAAGGATGGCGAGCGATTTACCACCTCTACTATCCACTAATGTAAAAAAGCATTACTGGTTTTTAATAAATAAAACATGTTATGAACTACACTTATAATAACTGACTTTTATGTAGAATCCTAATTAAAAGATGTAGAACAATAATAAATATAATTTAAAGTTTATTAATTTAGTTTGTTAAATTTTGTCAAATTTAATTTATATGCCTATTGAATGAAAATGTTATATTATGAATTTAATTTATATGCCTATTGAATGAAGATTAATTTTATCTATATAAATTGTATCCAAGAATATTTTAATCCAAACCCTCCCATTCCCATTCCCAAGGTTTGGACAATAGGTATGTGAAAAAGCTAACTATTGGCAACGGACAAGTTTTTGGGCCATAAGGTACTTGTCCAAGTTGAGATTGCTTGCTGCCACAAGCATTCCAAAAGGGAAACCGCAGCTTGAGAGAGGATTAGAAGGCCGGAAAAACAGTGATAACTTACCATATGGGTGAAATGATTAGGGTATTGATAAGTGTTGTCACCTCAGCTGTAACACATGGTTGCATTTTTTTATGATTATATTTATGTTAAAAAAGTTAAGACATGTCATTATAGAACTAAATAACTTTTAGTTTTGTAAACCCAATAAAATTGAATATAAATTACTTTTAATATATTAAAAATATATATATAAATAAATTTGTAATGATAAACTTTACAAAGTATAAATTTGAGTTAGTCAAAGAAAAAGTAATATAGTTCAAGTGGATATCTATTATATATTAAGCAAGGATAATAACAAATGTTTACATTAAGCTTCATTTATTTCCCTTGGTGTCACCGTGAAAATGGCGAAAGCTGACCATATCAAAGCAGTAGTCATGTGGATGGAAGGGCGAAAGCTGATACATTGATGACGGATCATTGGGTTAAATAACAATTATCATTTATTGATACGAGGAATTTTTAGAATTTTTAATTGCTTTTGTTAATTTTGCTGTCATGTGGATGGAATGATAGTGATTTCTTGCTTTCGGTATAGATTGATGAAGGATCAGTGGGTTAAATAACAAACATCACTGAATGATACAAGGAGTTTTTAGAATTTTTAATTGCTTATATTAATTTTGGAATACGAGCTACAAGCCATTAAGGTACAATACATTAATTGTATGAGTACATCAATGCCAGAGTTAAAATGTTGTATTCAATTTGAAATAAGATCTTTGATAATGTCAACAAATAGAATTGTATATAATTAATTTTTAATATATTTAAAAATATAAAAATATGTTTTGAAGGTTAATATTTGTAGTGAACTTTTTAGCCCACAATTTGTATACAATTTGTATAGATAGGACTGGCATGAGTTGGCACATCAAGCAGCAGTGCTTGTCACATCAAGCAACAGTGCTGATGCAAATTGGACAAACTGGCTCACATGAGTTGTCACATCAAGCAGCAGTGCTTGTAACATCAAGCAGTAGTGCTGATCGCTGCAACTGGTCGGCTCCTTTGTAAAAAGTTTAAATTTCAATGTTTAAACAAAAAGTAATACCCGATACCCAGCCAAATACTATATATATATGAGATCTCTCGTTCGAACTCCAAACACTCTGGGCGAGCGAGATTAAAAATATGGATATCCAAGAAGTGAAGAAAGAATGCCTGCTAAAGGCTTTCGATGTGGATATTCAAGCTGTGAAGGAGGAGGAGGTGCTCGAGGGTCAGGCCCTAAGTATGGCATTCTCCATAGTGAACCCCTTTCTCCTAAGATGTGCCCTTCGTCTTAAGATCCCAGACATCATTTGGATAGCCGGCCCAGATGCTCCTCTCTCCGTCCACCAGATCGCCGCCCAACTCCCCTCTGACGCCCCCGACGTCGACGCTCTTTCCCGCATTCTTACTTACCTTTCCACGATGGGAATTTTGCGCGCGATCAAGCCGGTAGAGGGAATTGATACACCCATGACCATGAAATACTCCCTTACGAATGTTAGCAAAACCTACTTTGTTTCTGAGGAGATTAATCCCTTAAGCCTCGTCCACTTCGTTCTCTTGCAGACACATCCAGTTTTCGTGGCCGCCTGGGACCATATTCACCAGCGTGTGCTTCATGGTGGCGATAATTTCCAGAATTCTCGTCCCGATGGCAAAGACTTCTGGGCTTACGCAGCAACAGATCCTGAGTTTAACGCCCTCTTCAACGTGGGTATGGTGTCTCTGACAAAGGGTATGAGGGATCTCCTTACTATTTACGATGGCTTCAAAGAAGTGAACACGCTGGTGGACATGGGCGGAGGCCACGGAGAAGTGTCCAGTCTCATAATCGATGCGTATCCTCATATCCACGCCATCAATTACGATCTTCCTCACGTCATCGCAACTGCACCTACTCTCCCCGGTATTCCCGATTTCTTTTTCTAACTTCGATATCTTATTCTCTATATATTTATCTGTTCATCTGTGGCGACGATATATATAGTAGATGGTCTCTTGAGAGCTGCATGGAACCTGAGACATGATATATTATAAATAACAGTAAGCTGATTTTAGATGTTTTTTTTAATGTTTTGTCTTTTGATTGGATCATTTTTTTAAAATAAGATGAAATTATGAAATCTTAAATTTTCATTATTGAAATAGCATTTTTTTATTTAATCTTTTTTATAATTAATCATGGTTGAAATATCAAGATTTTATTATTAAATTAAATGCTTTAAAGGTTTTTTTATAACTTTTTAACATACTAATCATAAAATTTCAACCCTGCATATTAAATCATAAAATTAAAATTGAATGGATGAAAGGTTCTTCGTAACTTTTTAACACCCCAGTTACACAATTTCAACCATAAAAAATAAACAATGAAAATAACGTTTAGTAGACAATCTCAACTAGAAAAATTAAACAATTTCAACCATGAAAATAACGTTTAGCTTACCGTTAGTAAATATCTCTCCCTCGGAGCATAACCCGAACGTTTAGCTTACCGTTTATAAATATCTCTCCCTCGGAGCATAACCCGACCTTCAATGCATAAATTCTCTACAAGTTTACAGTACGTTGAATTATATTTATTATTATAATTCACGCAGTCCTCTAATCGTATCCTAATTCATGCAGGCATAGAACACATCAGTGGAAACGCGTTTGAAAGCGTACCCTCCGCGGATGCGATTTTTATGAAGGTGAGAAATACTGTAATTCGTTATTTGTTATTCGGATGGATTTTATTTCTAGGTAAATAGTTTGATAATATTTACTTTGGATTTGTCTACAAAAGATATTAGTACCTTATTTACTAAGTTTATTATGGATTTGTGAATGAAAGCATTTCCTACATATCTGGGACGACAAAGACTGCATCAAACTACTTAGCAACTGCTACAAGGCTCTTCCAGAGAAAGGAAAGGTCATAATAGCAGAGATTGTATTGGATAAAACTGAAGGTTCTGACCTGGTAGGATCGGGCTATGTTGTAGATGCTCTTATGTTGAATGTTTCGCCAGGAGGCAGAGAAAGGACACCAAAACATTGGAGTGAAGTTCTCAAAGCAGCTGGTTTTTCTCTATCTAAAATAGTGGCGAAGAAGGGGACTTTAACTAAAATTATTGAAGCAATCAAGTGCTAAATGTGTAGATGGACTCGTAGGGTTTATGATAGAAACTGAGCTTTCTCTCGTTCACCGAAGTTTGTTTTTAAACCAAAATATATGCACCAGGTAATAAAGTATTCAGGTCTTTTAGTTAATAATGTAATCACGTCTTTTAGATTTTGTTTATTACATAGGTCATTGTAATCACGTATTTCAGGTTTTATTTATTATGTAATTGTGTGACTGAAATATTAATGTTGAAGCTGTTTCCACCTTATGGTGTATAGTCTGGTCTATTGTTTATATTGTTTGAGCCCACTCGACATTTTTTATCATCAAGTGTGTATTATTATTATATCATTACAATCAATAAAATATTCATGATACAATTATTATTACTAATATTTTTAGCATAAAGAAAATATTCATCATACAAAATAACATATTCATGGATACAAAATAATCAATAACATATTCACGATATTAAATATACTTATGTTCTTATATTCTATGTTGGAGTTAAGTTAATTTCAGATATAGTATTTTCCATTGGACGTGTGGATTATTTAATGGTGTGTGTGTGTTTTATTTCTCTTTTATGTTTGTCATTATTAATCCTTGCTTGCAAATACTTTATAAATGTTTTTTCCATCATTTTAATCATCTGTCACAGAAATAAAAATAAATTTGAAACATTTATCCTATGTTTTATATTACAAATCACTAGGGCACTTTTAACCAACTAATCAATATGCATGGCACTTTATATCATCCAATCATCAATATGAACATGATGATTTGTTTTATATATTGCGGGTAAGCCAATTGTTTATGATTATATATATATATATATATATATATATATATATATATGCATGCTTGTTTTGTGTTGGGTATGGACTCTAAAGCACATGATTGATGAGATGTTTTGTGTTGACAGAGGGGCTTTGGAGCACATGAGTGATTTATGTTTATCTTGAGCGAGAAGCTCTAGAGAACATGAGTATTATATTTGTGTTGAACATGAAGCTCTCGAGCACATGAAAAGATAATTTGGAAGTGTTGGAGCTTTCCATGTTGATGTTGAGCATAAGCTATGGAACCTCGAATCATTGGCCATTGTATCCCTAGGTGTATCGTACAAACACATCCTAGAATTAGTGTTGCACTAAGTTTGTAACTCCCTCTTTTAAGCGTTGAGTATAGGATCTTGTAAGCGCTAGGATTTACTGAAAAGAATTAATGACTGCAGAGAGAAAACGAATCGAGAAAAATATTGATCTCATCTTACGTATTTATAAGTGATTAAATGAAAATTTGAATTTCTGTATACTCATCAAATATTAAAGAACTACCATGTTATACGAGGGAATCCAACATGCAAGGATGTTTAGAGTTGCCTAGCCTAGTAGACCTAACCATCTACTTGATGAACGTAATGAAGAAAGTGTCATAAGTCTAGGATCATAGTATATGATACCCAAAGACAAATGTTAACAAATGTTATATTATTATGTATTTTATACATGGTGTTAGCACTCAGAACGTACCCAGGTTGCAAAGGTAAATCCCAAAGGTAACATCAAAAACCACTTTTAGAAAGAAACTGGCTTTTCTTTCCAGAGAGGGATCTCTCAAATATAGATTTAACAAGACCAGATATAACTCAACACTCAAAAATTATACAGATGGTTGAAACAATACACATAACCATTGGTCAATGGAGTCACACATACATAAAAATATCACAAAGACATATGCGTGAAATTTTATCAAAGGCAAGATAACCATTCAATTACAGTCGTTCATTTAGTTTCAGGTGGGATAGAAGAGATAATGAACAGTCCATTGATACAGAGCATCAAAAGATGAATTCTATATCAACTTTAGTAGAAACAGTCATAGAATATCTGAGACAATGATCAAAGCATAAACAATATGAATTCCAACCATTCAACACTATGTTTCAGATACGAAGAAAACGAAATGGAGTGTAACACTGGAAAAAAAACAATCACAAAAGAAGGGAAATATAGATTGTAATGTAAATAGCACAAGAATCTTTGATAACCGCACGCATTCAGCTTTGTTATTCAAAAATATATGTCTTCAGAAAAACATTCATCAACAAGATGGGTTCCAACCCCCATCACATAAAATAAATGCAATTATATACATAAAATGATTTCTTCTTCCAAGAAGATTTATAACTGAATAACTTGCTTAATCAAAGTCTTGTAACTATATTCCTAACTACTAAGAATAAACTACTTGCTTCGATCATAACAGATCATTAAATTAAAATCAACTCGGTAATAAGGCTCGTCCAAGCAGCTCCTCAGCGCGCAACACCTGTTTTCATGAATGAATGATATACTTTATTTTTTCGAATCTTTCTATGGCTCTCCATTGCTGCGTGCTTGGAATATGATACTCAATCATTTCCTGAATAAACACCTCCAGCTCGATGTAGGCTTCATAAGACACATTAGGCAACCCTCCCCTGATGATCAAGAATTTCTGCAATACCTCAAAATCTTATGTCAGCTTATCTACGATGACTTTTCCTATCATCCATTTTTCCAAATCGTCAAATTTTGAATGATCCATATGACTTCGTACCAACAGGCTATGATAATGCTCTTGAGAAAACAGTCGTCCCTCCTCGTCCCAAAAGGAAGGAAGGCCATCCTCAAATAGTTCTTTAAAAGCCTGTTTGAAGTCATTAACTCGTGAGCTCATTTCATCAGCCTTGTCTTGAACTGTCTTCATTAGATAATGTTTATGAATAAACCTTTTTTCCCACAGTACCATCGCCACTCTGTCTTTGACCCCTATATCATGTAATTTTTGGTGTGTTAATGAATTTAAGAAATTTAATGCATTATGTGCTGTGCTAAGGGGTTTCCTCTCCATAGTTTCATTTACTAACTTCAGTCTTTGATTGGCCAAATTGACCAATATACTTTGATCATCAATGAAGTTCAAATAATGCCTGAACTTAGTAATTTCTACGGATAATGTATCCCAAATTATGTGCTTTGCTCCCTAGAGAGGACCCTTTCCTATGTTCCTTTCTTTCAATTCATTAAATTTCTTTTGTAGTTGACTTTTATCTTGCAATATCTTATTCTTATTTTCAGTCACTTTGGCTAGCTCAGATTTGACTTTTTCATTCTCCTCTTTTAATTCTCTTATCTCTTCATCTTTCAGGCTGACTTGGGACATGGGCACTAGTAAGTCATCTGCAGAAAAATCATTTAAAGGTTTTTCAATATTCACAATAGTTAATTCTTCATCAGTGGGATTCTGGCTCATTAGTTCCTCCATGATTTCTTTTTCTTCATTTTGATCCCTTTTCAGTCATGAAATTTGTGCTAGTAACTCGTTCCGTTCTGCTTGCCACTTATCATTTTCTTTTTGTAATGTTATAGTCTTTCCTTTATATTCCATCATATCCTGATGAACATTGACCTTCTCCTCTTGTAATGCTAATAATTCTGATGACTGGACATGTTCTGTTTTCAAGATTTTCAATCTCTTCTTCAGTACCTAGAGGATGTTGTCTTTTTCTTCTAGAATTCTTTTGATTTCCTAGGTGTTACCTATTTTATTTCATCAGCTTATGATGTCTGCTTGTAGCTTTTTTATTTGAATGGAATTAGCCTTGTTTTCAACATTTTCATGTTTTAACTGAACTTCCAATTTGTCTACCAAAACTTGTAACTTATTAACTCTCACCATAGCATGGAATAAATCTGAATAAATAATGTCTTCAGTTTGTTTATGTAACTGTATTTTATCTAGTACATTGATCTTGTCTAGTCTCACTTCCATTTCTGACATCTTCTTATCACTTACCATGGCCAATTTAAAAGTATTTCTTTCTACGTCCCGAGTAGAGATCAAAGAAGTCTTTGGATTATTTAAACTTCTCACCCGCGGGAGTAGATTCATTGTTTCTTCTAGGGACCGCTTTTGCTTCTCCACATAACTAGTCATGAACTCTTCTTTAGACTTGGAAATTGGGCCTGATTCTGTATTATCTACACCTTTAAAAGAAAATTGACTCACCTGTACATATTTTGTAGGAACCAAAGCAACTCTTTTTAAATCATCTAAAATAACTTCACTTAAAACTTTATCATCTTGAAACAATTTGGCCTTTTTATGTGAACCATCCTCATCTATTTCCATTCTTTCAACTTCAAAAAGACTCCTTTTAACCAAAATATTAGAATCATCTGTCACTTGAGATACTGCAACCGGTCTACTACTTGTATTTTCATCAGATCCTGGAATTTCCATAACGTGAAACAAATTTGCTACTTCATTCAGACCTTCAACAACTTGGTGGTCAAATGGATTATTTTTATTTGCATGTTTTCTCAGGGAAATTATATGATAGGGATCATAATTTACCCTTTTCTCTCTTTGAAAATCCATGCTTTCCAACAATTTCTCTATGAACACTAGAGCACCTTTATTTTTAAAAATAAAAGAACCAACTTTAAGAGGGAACTTGATATTGAAAGATTTCTTGAAAGCCCCAAAGTGTTCTTCTTGTGGATGCACTCTCTGTCTCATATACTCCAATGCAAAAATCCTGGGAGTAAGAAGAGCAGGCAGCCTATAAGGCTCTCCAGTAAAACCATATATTCTCAAAACGGTGAAATCCTTATACAAAAACCAATCTTCGGTCCTATCCTCGGGTCATGATTGCATCATGCTTTTCATTTCTTCCAATACTCGAGGTAACACTTCATCAAACAGCATCTTGTATATTTCTGACATGATAGAATTTGAAAATTCAAACATGTTGATTTGCTTGGGTAAATCTGAAGAGAATATGGTACTTAAAAATTGCAATTCGGTGACATTCGAACATAGTAACATGTTCAACAAATAAGTTTGAAACTTGAAAAACCTGACTTTTGGAAACTCACTCAATTGAAGATGTATAGCTTCTGCTAGATACTCATCTAAAATGAAGACATGAACTGACTGAGACTCAGAAGTAATCAAACGCATTTTTAATAAGAAACCTAAGATGACTTCATTGACATGACAGTCATCATCTAGACCCAAGACCTGACAGACTAAGGACACCACTAATTGAACTTCATCTTTGAAGATGTGAACATGATATGGCAGAAAGAGACCATCTAGTGACTGACCCTCGTTTAAAATGCTAGACAAAAATTTGCAATGAACCTCAGTTTCACAATTTTTGTGCACTTCAGCTAAAACTGACTCGTTTACAGACTCACGATTCTCGGGGTAATTGTCGGGAAAGTTCAGGTTTTCACGGATGGCCTTTCCATCAATTTTACATAGTATCCTAGACATAGAATGACTTACGATAACTCTCTCAGAATAAGAATAGTTAACTGCACACCAATCGGCAAACTCGGGAAAATGCAGGGTCTACTCAACAGCAAAATGATACAAAAATGATTTACAAGCATTTAAAATGTCATTTCCCTGCGAATTGTATCGCCATAACCTTTCTTTGATAACAGATACACTTCCCACAGATAAGAAAGGATCATATACTCCTCTACCCTTGTCAACTAGGTATTCTTCTCTCTCGTCCAGAATATGGTTAAACCCTTGTAAATATTTCCCTTTATCCATAATACAGACAACAACGGTAATTCGGCGGATGAATTTCGGGTATTCGGGACTTACCTGTTATTGTGACCGCATATATTCGAGGTTGATTGTTAAAGGGTGGTGAGAAAGAAATCCTTTTCATTCATCCGACGCAAATAAAAAATAGTTCTTCAAACAAGTCAACTCTACTTATATAGGAGCCCACTCTGGAGGCCCCCTTTAGCGGTTTCCACTAAACTGCTTTTGTCCGCGGAATGCACCACAAACTACCGTGTGTACCATGGTTTCCATTCCGCTACCACTTTTCGCTTCCAATCATCGCGCAACTCCATCCTCCGGATCCGTTAACGACCGTCGATGCATTTTCCATTTATTTTCTAGTCGTCGGATGAGGCTACACGTACCCATTCCGCTGAACTTCTCCATTTTATCGAACGTGCAAGTTGACGGAGCGGACTTCACGCTGATCGTAGATTTTGTTGGGCTAGATTTGTGATCGTTTATCTTAATATATTATTGAATACCCCCGTATGTCTTTATCCTCCTCGCATCTTCATAAAGAGGACACATTATAATCCATCGATCTCCATTTCCTCACTTTACACTATTGGATCCCATGATAATTCATTGCTTACGCTCCCCTTATCACACTTTCACACCATTATATTTAACCAAAGTTTCAAACAACCATTATTTCTTCTTTACCATGGTCCCTTTGACCCTCTGCTAGGTAGAGGTGTTAACAACTGGCTCCATCTGGGATTGATATCCTCCCTGTGAGGTATCAAAGAACTCGTAGACTAGGTGCCTGTCTTTTATCTTTCATAATAGCTTCTAGAAAACTTGTCTTTTGTTTTTTGTAGATATATTATTATTTTTTTAGAAAGAAATGGCACGCCTCCTGAATATTAGGGCCTTCACCGCGAGCTTCAAACACATTTGGCCTACCATCCGTATTGACTTGTAAGAAAAATAAATATTTATAGGCTATAATACAAGTTTTACCCTCCTCCCTAGGATAGGTAATGTTTCAGATACCTTCCATTAACATGGTTACTATCCAGGGGAACCCCATTTGGATACTCTAGAAGAAATGCATTTTGTCCTCTGTATCCAGCAACAACATAAGGACCTACCCACATATGATAAAATTTCCCATGTTTGTCTTCTTTAGGAGCATCCCATTTCAAAACCAAATCATCGATCTGAAACTGTTCTTCTTTGGTTCTCCTGTCAAAAGTATTTTTCATTTTTTCCTGATGTAACTGCACCTTGTCATAAGCCTTATTCCTTCGCTCTTCCAGCTCAATAATCTGATTTATCCTCCTTTGCATGTGATTTGGTTTTTCTTGCTGATCTTGGAAATATCTTATAACTGGAACACCTAATGACGCTGGAAAAACAACTTCAGTTCCATACACCAGTTGGAATGGAGACATGCCGATTTCCATTTTGGCACTAATCCTGTCAGCCCATAGAGGATATTTGAGCTTGGTGTGCCATGACTTTTTATTATCTTCCAACAGATTCCTGATGATCCTTACTAAGCTTTTATTTGAAGATTCAGCTAACCCATTTCCCTGCGGATAATACGCAGTTGAATGATTGAGACTTATATGATATTTGTGACAGAAATCAATCATTTTCTTGGATTTAAAAGCAGCCGCATTGTCTGTTACTATTATTTTGGGGCATCCAAATCGAGCCAATATGTTTTCCTCAAGAAAATCCATGATTACAGCTTCAGTGGCTCTTCAGGTGAGAATCGCTTCAATCCATTTTGTAAAATAATCCGTAGCTGTCAGAATACATTTGTGTTGTCCTGACGAATTAGGGTTGATTTCTCCAATAAAATCCAAACCCCACTGTTGGAAAGGATCTTCTATCGTTATTGGATTTAAAGGAAGAGGAAGTACTTTTCTCTTACCATCAAAAATTTGGCATTGATAACATCTGCTGGTTTCTTTATACACATCTGGAAATAATGTTGGCCAATAATAACCTTCTCTTAGAATTTTATTTGCAGTCACCTTCCAAGAATGATGTCCTCCATAGTCTCCCTTATGGAATTCTTTGACTGTTTGTTGAGATTCATTTTTTAAAAGACAGTTTAGTAACACAGCTCCGGGGTCCTTCCAATAAAGATATTGATTTATAATACAAAATTTGGCAGCCTTCAATTTTATGGATCTCTCCCTTGACTTACTCAATCCCACTGGTGCTTGTAAATTTCAAAGGATGTAGACAATATCAGAATACCATGGAGACGATACAAAATCAGCGATTACTTCTAATTCTGCATACAACTGATTAAGTCGGTGAGATAGGAAATTAATTTGTAAAGCCTCACAATTTGAATTGGCCATCATTTTTGCTAATCCTTGTCCTTTAACCAGCTTAGTAGGCTTTATCTCTAAGTCATATTCCATTAACGTAGCTATCCATTTTGCCCTTCTTCCTTCTGGATCAGGTTGTGTCAAAATTCCTTTCACTGTAGCAGTTGGAACATGTGCAATTATATGTGAATGTATAATATATACTCTGAAATCTTTCAATGCTTTGACTAAAGCATATGCTTGTTTCTCCATGATGTCATATTTCAATTCTCCATCCCTCAACATTTTGCTAAAAAATGCTATGGGCTGTTCCAAATTCTCATCATTCTTTTGCAATAAAACTGCTGCTATAGTATATTTTGAAGCATACAAAAATACAGAGAAATCTTTGGTAAAATATGGACTCACCAACACAGGAGCATCTGATATTGCTTTTTTGATTTCCCAAAAAGACTTTCTAGCTTCTGTATTCCATTTTATCTCATGACCCTTCTTCAACATATTTGTGATATTCATTAAGATTTCAGAAAAACTCGGCACAAACCTTCTTAAAAAATTCACCTGCCCCAAAAATGATTGTATCTCTTTTTTACTTCTGGGTTCACCTACTTTCAAAATTGCACTCACCCTTTCAGGATCAATTTTTATTCCATCTTTGGATATTATATGGCCCAATAACTTTCCTTCTTCCAATGCAAAATTGGACTTCTTTAGATTCAATTATATACCAAACTTCCTACACTTCATGAAAACTTTCTCTAGGTGATGCAGATGTTCTCTTTCAGATTTTGAATAGACGGTGATGTCATCCATGTAAATTACCACAAAATTCCCAATTTCTCCTGGAAAAGCAATGTCCATAGCTCGCTGGAAAGTAGCCCCTGCATTCATTAGGCCAAAAGGCATCTTTCCATACATAAAAGTGCCCCAAGGTGTAGTAAATGCAGTTTTTTCTTGATCTTCCGGTAATACTTTGATCTGATTATAGCCAGAAAAACCGTCCAGCATTGAAATTCTCTCAGCTCCAACTGCTTTCTGCAATATATGATCCATCTTTGGCAAAGGATAATTGTCCTTCATAGAAACTTTATTTAAATTCCAGAAATCTACACACAGTCTGATTTCTCCATTCTTCTTTCTAACAGGAACCAAATTTGCAACCCACTTTGAAAATATTAGAGTTAAAATGATCTTGGCATCAAATAACTTTTTAATTTCCTTCTCAATAATGGGAAGCAACTTAGGATTTATCCTTCTGATTTTTTTCTTAAAAGGTTTCTCCCTAGGTTTTATAGGAATAGTATGCTGTATGATAGAGGTATCATACTCCTTAAGATCTTCATAACTCCAAGAAAATACATCTGTATACTTTTTCATTAAATTCACACATTCTTCTTTTTCTTTTTCAGGAAAATTCTTGGATAATTTTATAATCTTAGGATTCTCTTCAGTGCCAATATTTCTATCTTCAACAACATTCTCAATAGGATTTACTTTAGGATTCTTAACAACATCATTCTGATCAATTTTTTTTCCAAAGGAATCAAACCTCTTGGTATGAAATTATTTTTTAATTAAATAATATCCTTTCCTCTGAGGGTTCCCTTTAGCCTTTCAGCGCCCTCCTTTCCTTTCTCAGGTTCTTCATCACCTTGAAAGATCTCGCCATCATCATTTTCGGTGTCAATATGAGTATTTACAAATTCTCCTGATAGTTCTAAGAATCTTCTGATCTGCATGTCATCTTCGAATACCTGCCTATATTTAGAATTATTAGGAATAGATGGTCTATTCACAATGTCCACCTGATATTCTTTCTGACCAACAATAGGGGTTTTAAATTTTTAGGCAGCTACTGCCAAAGAATCCGCCACAGTATTTTCATGTCTGGAAACGACTTGAATCGTGTGCTCTGTAAAAAAGTTACCAATCATATCCCACACTTCGTTCCTATAAGCCCTCATCTGAGGATGCCTTGTTTGATAACTGTCATTCACATGGTTTATCACCAATTCTACATCTCCTAAAACTTTTATCCTTTGCGCTCCCAAATCTTTCAAAGCATGCAACCCCAGTAATAAAGCTTCATATTCTGCTACATTATTGGTGCATTCAAATGTTAATTTATATGATAAAGCTTTGAAATTCTGAATAGGAGAAATTATATACACACCATCTCCAGCACCTATTTTTGCAGCAGATCCATCAAAGTACATTGTCCACAAACCTTCCCTTTTTTGTTTTGCCTCCAAAGCATCCTGTTCCATCACCTATTCTTTCTTATTTTCTTCAGACTTCTCCTGCAATGTGGCTTCTAGATCACATGGGACAGTATCATTAAAGAGAATAGAAGACCCCAAATCAGTATCGACAGCATATATATGATGAACTTCAAGTTTATCTTGACTGCTCACTACATAAGGAGTTCTTTTTTCACTATACAACCTTCTGCTCCCATCTTGAACAGGAATCGTAGCATATGACATATCCATTTGTAAACTACCTTTCAACTTTGAAGTCCAAGATCTTGACAATAATACCCCAAACTTAGGTGGAATATCTGCTACTACCACATCCATGACTAGAGTTTTAGATGGCAATTTATTCAGAGTCACTACCATATATTTGATCAAACCAAGGCATTTTACTCGTCTAGAGTCAAAAGAATACAAATATTTATAGGGTCTTGTCACTTCCAGTCCCAAACTTTCAACTACTCCCTTCAGCATTAAATTATGTGATGCTCCTGAGTCTAACATAGCATTGTGGACCACCATATCATGCACATTCAAACTCTAATAGAAAGGAGGGACTTCTTCATTTTCTAAAATTTCAACCTTTGACCCAAATGAAATAGTAGGATTATCATCATTCAACTCTAAAATATAAGATTGCAATTCTCCTTGACCTTTGACCATTTTTGTTATAGTATTTCTATATTCATTGTTTCTCAACAACTCGTTAAATGGAACATAAATTTTTAACTTTGAAAGCTCATTTTGCAAATTAAAACCGGAACCAGCCCTTTCTACATCAATTGGGGCCACTTGCTTCATTCTTTTGTCTCTTTGTATCTCATTTTCAACTTCTTTATTTAAAAGAGACTCTTTTTGCACTTCTTTTCCCTTTTCTACATTTAGGGAACTCGTGGAAGGTTGATTTGGATTTCCCTTCCCCTTATTTATGAAAACTTCCATGTTTCTCAATCTGATTTTCCTCTGTACATCATCCATAGCATGTAAATAACCCCTTTGATACTATTATGTCTCCCTTTCAAACTCCTCATTTCCACCTTCCTGTTCAAACATGCTATGTTCTTATTTAGTAAGATATATCTCCGAATCTAGTTCTCCAAAAAGATGAATTTCATTTTCAGTAGGGTCCTCTTTATCGACAACATAATTCTTAGGAAATGGTGGTTGAATTTGTTGTTCTTCTTGATTTCTTGGGTTTCTTATGTCTCTCTTCCTATTTTGTGGAAGAAAAGAAGGATTTGGTCTTCTAAAATTAGGGTTCCTGATTTGAGGGTCGGCTTGTTCTCTGTTGAACCCCCTACTATCCATAGTTAATCTATCCCTCAACTTTTCCATCATTTTCAACATCATTTCAAATTTGATATCATTAGTAGAAGAAGAAGCAGAAGGCAAATTTTCTTCCCTCTTCCTCCTATCAATATCTCTATGTTTCATTTTTCCACTTGCCATCATATTTGCTTCTACTTCCAAAGCATCTGTAAACATCGTAGCAAGGGTCGCTGATTTTCTTTCCCTTAATGAAAATGCAAAATCATTATCAAAGGCTCCAGCATAATGTAGTTTAGCAGCGGCTGTAGAGGGTTTTATGTCTTCCGGAATAGAATTATAAACACTCATGAACCTGCTTGAAAATTCATGAACAGATTCGAAACCCCCTTTTTTGAGACTGTTATACTGGGACAAGAGCTATAAAGGATTCTATTTATCATCCCATCTATCTAGAAATGCATTATGGAAAGCCTGAAAATTCATTATAGACCCATCTGGAAAATATTTAAACCATTTCTTTGCCTCACCTGACAAACTTTGAGAAAATAACCGCATTTTAACATCTACATAATAAACTTCTTCCAAGTCAATGAAATCTTCAAACTTAGCCACATGTTTTTTTGCGGTTATGTCGCCTTCTCCATCAAATAAAAAAATTCTTTGGGAATAATTCTGAGGAAGGTCATGTAATAAAGCAGGAAAACACAAGGGAGCAAATCTGGCTTCCATTGGTCTAGGTGGGTTCAAAGGAACTGAAGACCTTTGAGTATTTTGAACAGCAAATGTTTCAACTTTTGCAGTCTGTTGTAAATATCTCCAGAGGGAATCCAGCAAATAAGATTCTAATCTACGAGAATTAAACTCAGTATTCTTAAGATCAGACTCAGATTTAGTTTTCAAAAAACTCCTTCCAACATTAACTTCCCATTCCGGATCAATAAGAGAATCTTGAGAAGATGATGCACCAAACAAAGGAAAACCTAAATTTTCTTTATCTTTTTTCTTAAATAACTTTTCCGAATCTTCCAAACTTTTTAAGACTTCGGTATCATAATTACCTCGTGTGTGTCTTCTCAAAGCCAGAATGACTCCTTAAGTTTTGAAAAAGTTTTACAATGGAATCGCCAGGGAAAATATACAACCTTCTTTACTGATAAAAATTCCTGTTTTCCCACATAAATCTTTCTTCAAACTCTATCATTCTCCCCAGGGAAGATGTGCACTTTCATTCCATGGCAACGATGCCAATTTGTTAGCACTCAGAATGTACCCAGGTTGCAAAGGTAAATCTCAAAGGTAACAACAAAAACCACTTTTAGAAAGAAACTGGCTTTTCTTTCCAAAGAGGGATCTCTCAAATATAGATTTAACAAGACCAGATATAACTCAACACTCGAAAATTATACAGATGGTTGAAATAATACACATAACCATTGGGCAATGGAGTCACACACATATAAATAATGAACAGTCCATCGGTACAAAGCATCAAAAGATGAATTCTATATCAAATTTAGTAGAAACATTCATAGAATATCTAAGACAATGAGCATAGCATAAACAATATGAATTCCAACCATTCAACACTATGTTTCAGATACGAAGAAAATGAAATGGAGTGTAACACTGGAAAAAAAACAATCACAAAAGAAGGGAAATACAGCATGTAATGTAAACAGCACAAGAATATTTGATAACCACATGCATTCAGCTTTGTTATTCAAAAATATATGTCCTCAGAAAAACATTCATCAACAAGATGGGTTCCAACCCCCATCACATAAAATAAATGCAATTATATACATAAAATGATTTATTCTTCCAAGAAGATCTATAACTGAATAATCTGCTTAATCAAAGTCTTGTAACTATATTCCTAACTACTAGGAATAAACTACTTGCTTCGATCCTAATAGATCATTAAATTAAAATCAACTCGATAACAAGGCCCATCCAAGCAGCTCCTCAGTGTGCAACACCTCTTTTCATGAATGAAGGATTTACTTTGTTTTTCCGAATCTTTCTATGGCTCTCCATTGCTTCGCACTTGGAATATCATACTCAATCATTTCCCAAATAGACACCTCCAACTCCATGTAGGCTTCATAAGACACATTAGGCAACCCTCCCCTGATGATCAGGAATTTCTGCAATACCTCAAAATATTGTGTCAGGTTATCTACGATGACTTTTCCTGTCAACCCTTTTTCCAAATCGTTAAATTTTGAATAATCCATACGGCTTCGTACCAACAGGATATGATAATGCTCTTGAGAAAACAGTCATCCCTCCTCATCCCAAAAGGAAGGAAGGCCATCCTCAAATAGTTCTTTAAAAGCCTGCTTGAAGTCATTAACTCGTGAGCTCATTTCATTAGCCTTGTCTTGTACTGTCTTCATTAGATAATGTTTATGAATAAACTTTTTTCCCATAGTACCATCGCCACTCTGTTTTTGACCCCTATATCATGTAATTTTTGGTATGTTAATGAATTTAAGAAATTTAATGCATTATGTGCTGTGCTAAGGGGTTTCCTCTCCATTGTCTCATTTACTAACTTCAGTCTTTGATTGGCCAAATTGATCAATATACTTTTATCATCAATGAAGTTCAAATAATGCCCGAACTTAGTAATTTCTACAGATAATGTATCCCAAATTATGTGCTTTTCTCCCTAGAGAGGACCCTTTTCTATGTTCCTTTCTTTCAATTCATTAAATTTCCTCTGTAGTTGACTTTTATCTTGCAATATCTTATTCTTATTTTCAGTCACTTTGGCTAGCTCACATTTGAATTTTTCATTCTCCTCTTTTAATTCTCTTATCTCTTCATGTTTCAGGCTAACTTGGGACATGGGCACTAGAAAGTCATCTGCAGAAAAATCATTTAAAGGTTTTTCAATGTTCACAATAGTTAAGTCTTCATCAGTGGGAGTCTTGCTCATTAGTTCCTCCATGATTTTTTTCTCTTCATTTTGATCCCTTTTCAGTCATGTGCTAGTAACTCATTCCGTTCTGCTTGCCACTTATCCTTTTCTTCTTGTAATTTTACAGTCTTTCCTTTATATTCCATCATATCCTGATTTCATTTCCTAAGCTTATGATGTCTACTTGCATCTTTTTTATTTGAACAGAATTAGCCTTGTTTTCAACCTTCTCATGTTTTAACTGAACTTCCAATTTGTCTACCAAAACTTGTAACTTATTAACTCTCACCATAGCATGCAATAAATCTGAATAAATAATGTCTCCCGTTTGTTTATGTAATTGTATTTTATCTAGTACACTGATCTTGTCTAGTCTCACTTCCATTTCTGACATCTTCTTATCACTTACCATGGCCAATTTAAAAGTATTTCTTTCTACATCCAGGGTAGAGATCAAGGAAGTCTTTGGATTATTTAAACTTCTGACCCGCGGGATTAGATTCCTTGTTTCTTCTAGGGACTGCTTCTGCTTCTCCACATAACTAGTCATGAGCTCTTCTTTAGACTTGAAAATTGGGCCTGATTCTGTATTATCTACACCTTTAAAATAAAATTGACTCACCTGTACAGATTTTGTAGGAACCAAAGCAACTCTTTTTAAATCATCTGAAATAGCTTCACTTAAAACTTTATCATCTTGAAACAATTTGGCCTTTTTATGTGAACCATCCTCATCTATTTCCATACTTTCAAATTCAGAAAGACTCATTTTAACCAAAATATTAGAATCATCTGTCACTTGAGATACTGCAACCGGTCTACTGCTTGTATTTTCATCAGATCCTGGAATTTCCATAACGTGAAACAAATTGGCTACTTCATTCAGACCTTCAACAACTTGGTGGTGAAATGGCTTATTTTTATTTTCTTGTTTTCTCAGGGAAATTATATGATAGGGATCATAATTTACCCTTTGCTCCCTTTGAAAATCCATGCTTTCCAACAATTTCTCTATGAACACCAAAGCACCTTTATTTTTAAAAATAAAAGAACCAACTTTAAGAGGGAACTTGATATTGGAAGATTTCTTGAAAGCCCCAAAGTGTTCTTCTTCTACATGCACTCTCTCTCTCATATACTCTAATGCAAAAATCCTGGGAGTAAGAAAAGCAGGCAGCCTATAAGGCTCTCCAGTAAAACCATATATTCTCAAAACGGTGAAATCCTTGTACAAAAACCAATCTTCAGTCCTATCCTCAGGTGATGATTGCATCATGCTTTTCATTTCTTCCAATACTTGGGGTAACACTTCATCAAACAACATCTTGTATATTTCTGACATGATAGAATTTGCAAATTCAAACATGTTGATTTGCTTGGGCAAATATGAAGAGAATATGGTACTTAAAAACTGCAATTTGATGACATTCTAACATAGTAACATGTTCAACAAATAAGTTTGAAACTTGAAAAACCTGACTTTTGGAAACTCACTCAATTGGAGATGTATAGCTTTTGCTAGATGCTCGTCTAAACTAAAGACATGAACTGACTGAGACTCAGAACTAATCAAACTCATTTTTAACAAGAAGCCTAAGATGACTTCATTGACATGACAGTCATCATCTAGACCCAAGACCCAACAGACTAAAGACACCACTAATTGAACTTCATCTTTGAAAATGTGAACATGATATGGTAGAAAGAGACCATCTAGTGACTGACCCTTGTTTAAAATGCTAGACAAGAATTTGCAACGAACCTCAGTTTCACAATTTTTGTACACTTCAGCTAAAACAGATTCATTTATAGACTCATTATTCTCGGGGTAATTGTCGGACAAGTTTAGGTTTTCACGGATGGCCTTTGCATCAATTTTACACAGTATTCTAGACACAGAATGAATTACAATAACTCTCTCCGATGAATAATAGTTAACTGCACATCACTCGGCAAACTTAGGAAAAGGCAGGGTCTGCTCAACAGCAAAGTTATACAAAAACGTTTTACAAGAATTTAAAATGTCATTTCCCTGCGAATTGTATCGCCATAACCTTTCTTTGATAACATATACACTTCCCACAGACAAGAAAGGATCATATACTCCTCTATCCATGTCAACCCGGTATTCTTCTCTCTCGTCCAGAATACGGTTAAACCCTTGTAAATATTTCCCTTTATCCATAATACAGACAACAACGGTAATTCGGCAGATGAATTTCAGGTATTCGGGACTTACCCGTTACTGTGACCACATATATTCAAGGTTGACTGTTAAAGGGTGGCGAGAAAGTAGTCCTTTTCATTCGTCTAGCGCAAATAAAAAATAGTTCTTCAAACATGTCAACTCTACTTATATAGGAGCCCACTTCGGAGGCCCCCTTTAGTGGTTTCCTCCAAACTGCTTTTGTCCACGGAATGCACCACAAACTGCCGCGTGTACTGTGGTTTCCATTCTGCTACCACTTTTTGCTTCCAATCATCGCCCAAATCCATCCTCTGGATCCGTTAACGACCGTCGATGCATTTTCCCTTTATTTTCTAGTCGTCGAATGAGGCTACATGTACCCATTCCGCTGAGCTTCTCCGTTTTATCGAACGTGCAAGTTGACGGAGCGGACTTTACGCTGATAGTAGATTTTGTCAGGCTTATTTGTGACCTTTTATCTTCATATCTTGTTGAATAACCCCGTATGTCTTTATCCTCCTCGCATCTTCATAAAGCGGACACATTATAAGCCGTCGATCTCCATTTCCTCACTTTACACCATTGGATCCCGTGATAATTCATTGCTTACATGCCCCTTATCACACTTTCACACCATTATATTTAACCAAAGTTTCAAACAACCATTATTTCTTCTTTACCATGGTCCCTTCGACCCTCTGCTAGGTAGAGGTGTTAACACATGGTATGTATAAAGAAAAAATATAGTAATAATATTAATAATGTAAGAAAGAAGGAAAAGCTCTATTCATTATTATTTATTACTAAAATATAATAAATAGTATAGGGTGCTCACATGAAGTTGGTTTGACTTTTTAGTGCCACTTTAGAAATAAAAAATGCACTTCCGAAATGTATATCCACAATGTATATGCGTTATTCATGCTACGTTTGGAAAACCCCATCCCAAAGATGAGGCTAAGGTTAGTTAGTGGATATCGCATATGCGATATAAAGCATGTGCATTTTTAAAGGTTTACATATCGCATATGTGATATGCAAAACCAAAAAATAAAAATAAAAGATAGGTCGTGGGCTCATTTCCTATTTGCACACTGAGCGATATCGGGAAGGTGAAATAATGCACCAACATTTTGCGTTAGAGATTTTGGAGGCGACTTCGCTCCAATGGAAGGTAAGTACTCGTATAATCCACATTTGTATTCATTTTTTGTTTTTTTTTGTTAATTCATGGTTTTTATATTTGTTAAAAACTTAAAACTAATTTAATAAAAAAATGAATTAAATCAAAGAATGATATATTAAAACAATTTGTAATTTGTTGTTTTAATCTGAACAAATAACAGGAATGTTCAAGATTCTGTGCAAAATGAACCAAACCCAAACACAAATCCAAACACGAACCCAAACATGGACACAAACCCAAACACGGAGACAAACCCAAACATTGAGGGCGAACAAGACTAGAATGCACATATTTTGGCTCGTTTGGGTGCATTGAGGCTCCTTAGCTCATCTTTTAGCGGGGGAGGGGGGGGAATCATTTGAGACAATCTTTAGCCGAGGCACTGGACACCATAACAAACAAAATTGTCGAAGCTGAAGGATCTCTATACAACATTAGCTCATACAGAGAATCCATGAGGCAATAGTATTGTGATAGTTTGAGTTAAAAAGTCACCACAAACCTAAAGACTACAAAACACCAATTGTTTTCATTATTCCAAGACCCTAGAATTGGATTGGTTCCACCCACCAGTCGAGCAAAAATTTCCATAGACTGGTTCGTGGAACCAAATGTGAAAGCCAATTGGATGGATCGTTGGTATATGGTCTTGGATGAAGATCCTCACTGGAATAGGGACATCCCATTTTATTTCTTGATGAAGTTGTATGCAGAATTTATCCTAGGGAAACATGTTAACTATATCGTTATTTTAGAGTTCCAGGGTATTGGCCATGGGATGACCCAAAATAGAGAAGGGGCCAGGATGGATCCTAACCGTGTGCCATGCTGTCCACGCACACCAAAACGCCCTTGGGTATATTCTCCTGCAGGTCCTGTGATTGAGGATACACATGAGACCTTATTTGACTTGGAATATATATTGCTTTAGCATGGGGCTGATGTCCAAGGCAATGTAGGCCAAGGTGTTGGCACTTTTGAGGCCGGCCAATCGTACAGTAAGGATCCATCTACAGATTGCACTGGAGATGCAGAGCATTCAGAGCATCATGTTACTCCATAACCTTGCACATCGTGTGGAGGCATATGCTACGTCCCTGCTTCAGAGTTCCAGGATGATGGATTAATTCAATTTGTAAGTAGAACTCATTATTTTCATATTATATTTTTGTTTTATATCACAATTTTTAATTGTTTTGCAATTTATTTCTATTTAATTATCTAACAAATTATGTGAACAAATACATAGCTGGTGTCCCATGACACCCCATATTCGCCTAGTTCATCGATTAATGTTGAGATCATTGATGCAACAGTTAATATTGCATATGGGTTTGGTTCTTCACCATTAGTTGTAAGAACTATACTTTTTAATTTGTCAACGTTATTTACATATTTATAGTATAGATTGTAACATTCAATACATCCTAATATGGATACAATATGTTTTATGCAGGGTGACCAGGATGAGTATGTTGAATCCTAGCCTAGTCCCTCTCATGTAGATGTAGATTCCAAGACGTATGGATTATTTTAAATATGATTTTAATTATTCTTTCAAATATGCTTTTAATTATGTTTTGCTTTCTTTGAAAAATCATTTTTCGTTCATCATGTATATGTCTCATTTTCTTTGTATTATTTGACATTGACATATGTTACTTTATGCAAGCATCTATTGAGCAATTGGTGCGTGAAAAACACCAAAGCGAGATTGTTGGTGACCCACCTCTTGCCCCCACTAGGTACATGTATGTTTTGCTTTCTTTGAAAACATCATTTTTCGTCCATGTAGTATATATGTCTATGATTCTTTTTATTATCTAAATTTGACATATGTTATTTTGTGAAGGCTTCTAGTGAGGCACCAGTGCTTGAAGAGCACCAAATCGATGACCCACCTCTGACGAGCCAGCAGGTGCGTTTATGTATCACTTTCTTTTAATTGTGATTTTAATGATTCAACATGTACTTTTTTAATTTTTTGAAATTGTCTCTTTATCCTTTTGTACGTAGGAATGTGATTTTTATGAATATGTCCAAAAAGTGAACTTCTTTGCTAATGCACATAGAAATCCTTTTATCTCGTTGCTATTTGATTGACCCACTGGTTACACACCTCCTCATGTCCCCCAGGTATATTTATATATTGCAACACTTGCTTATATTGTTTTTCTACATACCATACCATACATCATTTTTCTTCCATGTAGTATATATGTCTCTCATTTTTTTTATTATATGAAATTGACATATGTTACTTTATGCAGGCTTCTAGTGAGGCACCGCTACTTGAAGAGCACCAAATTGGTGACCCACCTCTAACGAGCCAGCAGGTACATATATTGCTTTCTTTGGAAACATCATTTTTCGTCCATGTATTATATATGTCTCTAATTCTTTTATTATCTGAAATTGACATATGTTACTTTATGCAGGCTTCTAGTGAGGTACCAGTGCTTGAAGAGCACCAAATGGTCGACCCACCTCTTACGAGCCAGCAGGTACATATATTGCTTTCTTTGAAAACATCATTTTTCGTCCATGCAGTATATATGCCTTTGATTAATTTTATTATTTGAAATTGACATTTGTTACTTTATGCATGCTTCTAGTGAGGCACTGATGCTTGAAGAGCACCAAATTGATGACCCACCTATGACGAGCTAGCAGGTAAGTTTATGTATCGCTTTCTCTGATTTGGTGCTTTCTCTTTGTACGTTTTTGTACATTTATGTATCGCTTTGACATATGTTACTTTATGTAGGAATTTATTGAGCCAGTGGTGCTTGAAGAGCACCAAATCGGTGACCCACCTCTAACGAGCCAGCACGTACGTTTATGTATCACTTTCTTTGTACGTTTATGTATCACTTTCTCTGATTTGGTGCTTGAAGAGAACCAAATCGGTGACCCACCTCTTCCCCCCCAATGTACATGCATATTTTTTGACATCGGCATATATATATATTTTTTATGCAGCTTGATAGTGAGCAAGCGGTTCTTGAAGAGCACCCAATCGGGGTCGCTACTAGTGAGGTACCACAACCCACCATTACTTACTCATGTATAGTAAGTAAAATGTTATATTGGTTTGGAATTTGAACAAATGTACATTGAAGTTTTAGAGGTTGGTAAACTATCTTACAAATTTTGGTTTTGTGTAGTCTCCACTGATGCGACCTATCCCTCTTGTTCAATGATGGGGATCACCAGTGAACAATCGAAAATAAATCTAGACTTCTCCGAATACATTGGAAGTGGCAGCGAAATGGGGGATAACTAGAATAAATGTATAGGGGGGATACATAGATGTAACTTTTTGTTTTTATACACACAGATGTACAGTTTGATCCACTATTTTGTATTATGGCCATGTGGAATGCCAAATTTTGTAACATTATTTGTATACATATATAATATAAAGCAAGGTTAAAATTTATACATATATGGTTGACTTGATCTTGGAACATGATATGTGTTGGTCACCTATGATAAAATGATATGTGTGGTTCACATGTGTGTTAGTATGAATTTCCAATACTTAAAGGAAGAATTTATGACTCATCCAACTAAGATACATGATATGTGTGGTTCACATGTGTGCTAGTATGAATTTCCAATACTTAAAGGAAGAATTTATGACTCATCCAACTAAGATCAAGTAATTATTAAGTAAGTCATGGGATATAATCACTAGACACCATAACCATAACCATACCATACAACTACCTAAATTTAACTATCATCCATTTTTTAACATTATTTCTATCTTCAACTTTTTAACATCATAACCATACCATACACTACCTAAATTACATTAACTAACATCATAACACTAAAGTTACATTTGTTTCTACTTATAAGTCACGCATGCATGTGTAATACACCATATCATACCCTACAATACCCTATAATAACATAACATGTACCATAACATACTAACATACCATACCATAGTAATTATGCATACCATACCATAATAACATACCACACCATACCATACAAGTACATGTGTTTCTAGTTCCATCTCATAATTTGTAAAGGGGTCACTAAACCCTAGTTCCATACCATAACTTGTCAACCCTAGTGATAGCATACAATTTGGTGTTCATGAAACCCTAGCGGGTTTTCAATATGTACATGTACATGTTTTTCTAGTTCCATGTCATAACTTGTCAACCCTACTGATAGCTTGCAATTTGGTGTTCATGAAACCTTGGTTGGTTTTCAATATGTACTTGTACATGTGTTTCTAGTTCCATCTCATAACTTGTAAAGAGGTCACTAAACCATAGTTCCATGTCATAACTTGTCAACCCTAGTGATAGCATGCAATTTGGTGTTCGTGAAACCCTAGTTGGTTTTCAATATGTACATGTACATGTGTTTCTTGTTCCATCTCATAACTTGTAAAGAGATCACTAAACCCTAGTTCCATCTGATAACTTGTCAACCATAGTGATAGAATGCAATTTGGTGTTCATGAAACCCTAGTTGGTTTTCAATATGTACATGTACATGTGTTTCTAGTTCCATTTCATAACTTGTGAAGACGTCACTAAACCCTAGTTCCATATCATAACCTGTCAACCCTAGTGATAGCATGCAATTTGGTGTTCATGAAACCCTAGTTTGTTTTCAATATGTACATGTACATGTGCTTCTAGTTCCATATCATAACTTGTAAAGATTTCACTAAATCCTAGTTCCATGTCATAACTTATCAACCCTAGTGATAGCATGCAATTTGGTGTTCATGAAACACTAGTTGGTTTTCAATATGTACATGTACATGTGTTTCTAAGTCCATCTCTTAACTTGTAACGAGGTCACTAAAACCTAGTTCCATGTCATAACTTGTCAACCCTAGTGATAGCATGCAATTTGGTGGTCATGAAACCCTAGTTGGTTTTTAATATGTATTGTAACCAAAAAAATCCCTCACTCAGCTCTACATGGCCTACACCACCCAAGGACACCCATGCACGACCTTTGTATCACCCCATTAGACCCCCACACCCTAAAAAACACTTAAAAATGAGTAAAAGGGCTTAAAAACCCCAAAAAGGAGCCTAAATAACTCTCCTAGGGGCTAAAGCCTCCAAGAAGAGGCTGAAACCCCTCAAAGCAGCCTAAAACCCTAAAAGGAGCTAGAGTTAGGGAGAAAGGGGCTAAAGCTCATACCAAGGGCTTAAAACCCTAAAACCCCAAAAAAAGCTATAAAAGGAGGGTGGGGGGTCACTCTCAAATAGCTCTTCCTTTGCATACTGTTATGCTGCCCGTGGATGCCTTGAGACCCTTTTTCTCTCAAGACACCCACATCCCTCCTCTCATCCATTCATTCCTTCATTGAGCCATAGCTCCTCCATAGCCAAGAGAGAGAGAGAGGTGCTTCTTCGAGCCAAGGCATGGTGGCCCATTGCATCGAAGAGAAGGTACACATGTGTGTTTTGTTTTATTTCTTTGCTTTTATCTAATGCGTAGCTTGTTTGCAGGTTTTCATTTTCTCTTTGCAGGTTTATTTCTAACATGTTTTTGCAGGTTTATTGTTTATAATAGTTATTTGCAGGCTATTGAAGCAAAGTCCTAACTTTGTTTGTAGAGGGACTCACAACCATTTCTTTCTGTTATTTGCTTTCATCACTGTCCAGTTTCCTTTCGGTTTTTTCTTTTATGCATTTTCACACAAGAACCTACCCTTCCATCCTATAGACAGAAGGGAGCCATTCCTGCCCCTGTAGCAAGGAGAAATCTCTGCTACAGAGCTGGCGACCATACCAGGTCGATCCCACATGATCCCTGGTTTAGTTTTTTAAAATTTCAAGTTTTATTTCAGTTTGTGCCCTAGTTTAAAATTTCTTTTCAATTATAGTTTAAATCCTATTTATTTTCAGTTATTATTGTTGTTGAAGCCTCTGTAAGGAAAATCCGAGTCTGTTTAGCCACAGTACAGGTTACTGTCGGCTGGATCTGACTCAGGATCAGAAAAACCCCAAATTTGAAGTAGGTTGCACTTATCGAGACTAAACAGGGGACCAGGTCGCTAGTGGACCCATGTCCACACCACAAATTATCACCAATAACTCTGCAGGTGGCCCCAGCATGGTCATGCAAATTGTCATTAGTCACCTGCCACCACCCATAGTAACCACTCAAGTTGTCCCACCTGCAACACTTGCAGGAAGTGGACCTTCCACATACACTGCCCCTCCAGCCAGACAGGGGGGAAGTGCCCCTTCCACATACACTTCCCCTCCTATCACACATGGGGGCAGTGGCCCTTCCATCCACACTATCCCTCACACCACACTTGGGGGCATTGTCCCACCTAGAATGGAACCACCAGTACCCACAGCTATGCAGGTACATTATGCACCTGCAAACCCCACCACTATACCTTCCCCATCTCACGTCAACCTGGGGTCAAATATGCCTTTCATGGCTCATCTTAACTTGCCTGATTTGAATCGATTAACAAATGACCCCATCCACCATCAACCCTTCTGGCCCCCCATGCCAACCAAACTCCCCTTAGACATTCCCAAGTTTGAAGGGAAGGCAAGGGAGTGTCCCCAAAATCACATCATGACATTCCATCTATGGTGCTCCTCAAATAGCATCCTAGGTGACTTGATCAAGCTAAGACTATTCCAACGCACCCTCACAAGTGCGGCAGCCAAATGGTACATTGAGCTACCACAAGCCAAGTACCCATATTTCAACTCCTTAGCTTTCATGTTCCTACAATATTTCCAACTCCCCGTCATATATGACGAAGGGGTGAAGATATTTTTATCCTCCTGTCAGAGCACCACAACCCATATAACCAACCACATCCATGAGTGGCAGCAACGTCACAGTTTGTGTAAGATCCAACTTAACGACAGGATATTTTTGGATTGGTTTCTCAAAAATTTGCTCCCACCCATAGAAAAGGATGTCGCATCCGAACGTCCCCAATCTGAAGAAGAGTCCATACTGAAAGCCCAATAGTTTGACCTGATCTATGCACAGTCTGGATACCTCTACACCGTCATTCCAGACGCTCCTTGTCTGGGTACCTCCTACTGGGATGCACCAAGGGAGTCCCATGCTGTAGACGACATCATAGGCTCGGTATCCCAACAGCCACACCACCGTCTGACACCACCTGTAGTTCCACCACAACCAAGCAACATTGCTAGTGTTTCCTACCAAAACCAAACTCTGGACTATGCCAAAATGATTTCCTAGTATGGATAAACAACTTCCTATGCACAACCTGCACCACCTCAACAGGATCAGGCCTTAACATGGCAGTCACAACAATATGCGAGGCAAATGCCCACATTTGTGGCACTTCCACCCACCCAAATTTATTATGCACGACCAGTACAAGCAGTTCAAGCCCTCACCCCCACTCCACCTGATCCGTTGGGACAAGTATTTCCACAACAAAATCATCCCAACCAGCCAGCCCCCAATAATCAAGAAGGGGAGGCCCATAATAATCAGCCCCAGAACCAAGCCAATAACCAACCACAGGGAGGCGGTCAACAACCAAACCCTCCCAACAATGTCGCAGCAAACTGACCCACCCAAAATCCCCCACAACCAAATGCACCAAGACACAACGCCTTGTTTCACACAAACCAACCATACAAACTCTGTGAGGTCTACAAGCACTACACATTCAAGTGTCCCCTTAATGGTTGCGCTAAGTAGGCCATTCGAAACAAGGTTCAATAGGCCTCCAATGCTACAAATCAAGCCCCAACCCAACCCGACACCACAAGGACCTCCTCCTATGGTGCTTCAGAACCCATTACCGGTTCAAGGATTAGTGGAAACTACACCCCCTCCCCAACCCAATCCTAACACTCTGGGGGCACCTCCCACGACCGAAATAGGTGTCCACCACTTGCTGGCCATGATGACTAAAGAGGTCAACCTACAAACCAGGAAGAATCAATATGGAACCACCACTGAACCCGCTGACACATCAGTGGAATCTACATCCAAAATAGTCAACCTACCTCTTTAGTTACCCCCATTCGCTCTCCCCCCATGCGTCGAATTGCCAATAACGCCACGGTTAGAGCTGCGGTCAGCTATAGCATTGTGGATGATTTGGCCCAAACACCAATGGCCATGTCTGCTCTTGAGGTACTCAAAACGTGCCCAACACAGCAGAAAGCCTTACTAGCCTCCCTTGGGGCCGTAGACCCGTCCAAATCCAAGCTGATCACATTCGACTCAGATAATGGAGAACCATGCATGCCATCCACCATCGCCTTCCAAATCCCGGTGTCTATCTAGAACTTGGTTGTGCACCGGTGCATAGTAGATGAGGGGGTGTCTACGTGTGTTATGTCTACCCTTATCTGGCAGAAACTGGGATCACCAATTCTGCAACCATCCTCCACAAATCTGCGGGCTTATGATGGCCATGCCATTAAATCCCAAGGAATCCTCCCCCATGTCCCCATCACGTTATCCGGGAAGACAGTTCTTATTAACATATAGATTGTCAACGTTCAACTGGACTATAACCTTCTCCTTGACAGAATTTATATGTACGCCATGAGAGCAGTCGCATCGAATGTATTCCGTCTCATGATGTTCCCCCATGAAGGGAAGATTGTGACGGTTGATCAACTTACTTATCATGATCCGCAAGGCTTAATAGCACCCGCCAATGTTATCCCTACCATTACCACCATTAAGCCACAAGGGACAACCACACATGCCAATGTTGTCCCTGCAATCAACACCACATTTGACAACACACCAGCCTCCCCTTTGTTGAATGTGGGCCCTGGGTTGTTTGGAGATACCACCATGATGACTCATTTCCCCTTAGTGTCATCGTCATTGACACAAAGTGAGACTACGGACTTTTGCATGGTCTCATCCAGCACCGCTGCACCCAAACAATAAGCGCAACCATATCCCCAACCCCAACCACAACACCATCCGCAACCGCAACACCAACAACAGCCACAACATCATCCACAGCAGGAGCATTGCATGCAGTCATAACTACAATCTCACCCCCACATACAACCATCAGGGATTTATCTGGGCTCATCTCTAGTCCATATGATTCCCTTCCTCTTTCCTCTTCCTAGTGTCATGAGCAAGCCGATAATGGCCACCTTAAGCCTACCTAACTTTACATTGGGAATTTCGAAGTGGTGTCTTGATCCACTAGCTCAACCACCAATTCCACAGGTTGTTTTAACCCCGGTGCAACCCATTGTGGTTGAGTCTCACCCTCCACCCAGCCTGCAAAATCCAACCACTGCACCTGCACTCCCATCGCCCCACCCGAAAAGGGTCAGGGGAAAGAACGCCAAAGCCACCGCAGAACCTTGGTAGATCCCACCTTGCACTGTCTATGAACAACAGGGCCACATGAATTAGAATTTCCCTAAAATTCTAGTGATCCGTGCGCATTTGCATGCCATGGAAAGAACCGAAAATCTCCTCATGGTTGAACTCCCAACCATGCGAATAGTCAGAAAAAAGTCACTCAGAACAAACGATGCTTGCGCCCTCTGTGGTTTGTATGGACATTACTTTCACCATTGCTAAGACTTTCCTTAATTTCAAATGGCTTTAGCTTACCTCCGTCAACATTCCCTTGAGTCTGAGATCACCTTGATCGAAGAAGTTCACCCCCCATTGCCTTCTTCAGACACCATGTCCATTTACATGATGTCCAGTTCAACTGACCGGCTTATCTCCACCTCCAATGATGGTCCATTAGACCTATCTCTTCATTTCTTCAGTAATGATGAGGAGATACTTGAAGCTTTAACCACCCCAGAATACCCATGGGATGACATGCACCATCACTCATTCTTCCTCCTTGAAGAACTTGTGTCGCAGTCTGAATAGTTTTTCATGGAAACCAAAGATTTCATCCATGGAAAATTCAACTATTTCAAGAACCCCGTCCTAGCACCAAACGCCTTCGAAGAAGGGAACATGGCCAAAATCTCACCCACCATCAAAATCAACATCTCAACCAATCTTGAGATTGTTGAAGAAATCATGTTAGGGGCATCGTGCTCCCCAAAAGAGGTCGCTTCCTACAAAGCTTTATTCCAAGAATTCTGCGACATCTTTCCTTGGTCTGACACTGAAATTCCTGGCTTAGATCCATCCATCGTGGAACACCACATCAACCCATGGCCCGATGTGGCCCCCATACTCCAAAAGAAATGGCCGATTCACCCTTCCAAAGTGGCCGTGGTGAAAGTCGAGATAGAGAATTTGCGCACAACTGGCTTCATCTACCCCATTTCCTACATGACTTGGGTTTCTAATCCTATTCCCATGAATAAGAAACAAGGTACCATTCACATTTTCACAGACTTCCATGACCTCAATGGGGCATGTCCCAAAGATAACTTCCCAACACCCTTCATCGATTAGATTATCGATGCATGCACCGGACATGAGGCATTTTCCTTCATGGATGGATTTTTCGGATATAACCAAATCCAGATCTAGAACTAAAACCATTATAAGATGGCATTCACAACCCTTTGGGGCACATTTTCATATCGAGTCATGCCCTTTGGCCTAAAAAATGCTGGAGCCACCTTTCAGTGCACCATGACATACTATTTCCATGACCTAATTCACATCATTTTGATCTACCTGGATGACCTTACTGCTTGATCACCAAAACAAGCATATCACATAGATGACTTGCAACAAGTATTTTTACGTTGCCGCAAGTACAAAATTCACCTGAATCCCCTCAAGTGCATTTTTTGTGTCCCAGCAGGCCACCTAGTTGGATTCATCATGTCCCACAAAGGAATAATGGTAGATCCCCTCAAAGTTGAGGTTATCCTTGATCTTCCTTCTCCAAAAAATCAGCACCAACTACAAAGCCTCCAAGGCAAGGCCAACTTCCTTCACCGCTTTGTACCAGAGTATGCAACAAAAGCTTATGGATTCATTCGATTGCTCTACGAAAAAATCCCCTTCGTATGGGATCAGCAAGCATAAGAATCGTTTGATGCACTCAAACAAGCCTTGGCTTCTGCACCATTACTCTCAGCACCAGACTTCACTCAAGACTTCATTGTCTATGTGTCAGCCTTAGAAAACACCATCGCTGGAGTCTTGGTCCAAGAAGACTATGCTCTCCATGAGCACTTAATTTACTACGTCAATTAGAAGCTAACAGGACCCCCACTACGATATTCACCCGAGGAGAAATTGGCCCTTGCCGTCGTCTTCTCGGCTCAGAAGTTGCGCCACTACATCATCACAAACCATACTCATGTAGTGGTTGATTCAAACCCAATGTGATACCTCTTAAGTTGCCGCCTTCTACAAGGTCGAGCAGCTAAGTGGGTAGTCGTCCTTCAAGAATTTGACCTAGAGTTCATGTCCCCAAAAAGCACAAAGGCACTTGCGTTGGCCTCGCGTTGGCCACGCTCATGACCGATCTGCCCTCATTAACCATGTCATCACCCCCTAAGGATGATCTCCCTAATGACTTCCTATTCTTCATATCCATGGAAGACCCATGGTATGGGGACATCCTTCTCTATTTACAAACACAGAAGTTCGCAGCGAACTTAAACCATGAGGATAGGAAACGCATCCGATATCAAGCCATTCGCCACTTGCTAATTAGAGATGTCCTATATCGTCGAGGCATTGATACCATCCTATGTCGTTGCCTTACCTATGACGAGGCCGAGACCATCCTCAACGACTGTCATAGTGGATCATGCAGTGGTGTTAGGATATTTAGACACTTAGGAGTTAGTTAAGATCAACTTGTGTAATATATCCGTTAGGTAAAAGTGTGTTTCTTTAGTATGCATTAGTAT
>LPNX010804456.1:47954-75454 GCA_001517045.1 Pseudotsuga menziesii
CATCATCTGGAATCAGTTTAAGTGTCGTTTTTTTTAAAACCGCATATTTTTTCGAGCTCTTTGCATCCAGATAGTTAGTTTCTATTATTTCAGCCATTATTTTACAGTATGGCCTCCCCTTCTGACATTATACTTATAAGTTCTAACTATTTCTCATGGAAATCTCGTATGGAGGATGTTATGCGAAGTAGGGGAATTTTCAGGATAAAATCAGGGAAAGAAATAGAACCCACTGATGATGATAAGAAAATTAAATGGGCAAATAGATGTGATGAAGCTCATGGATTGATTGGGATGGCAATCTCTATTGATTTGCGATTCCACATATCTGACATTGATGAACCTAATAAACCTTGGGAAAAGTTGGAATCTGTGTTTGGTAAACACAATGAAATTCGGGGTCATAAACTTGAGAATGAGTTGATTTCCTTGAATCCCAATGATTTTTCATGCATTCAAGACTATTTATCTAAGTATAAAACTCTTAGACTATTATGTGCAGAATGCAAGATTAAGAAAGAAGACAAACAATGTATTTATCATATTCTTTCCAAACTTGGACCTGCATATTCTGTTTTTGTATCTACATTCTACTCCATGAAAGAATCCTTGCCAGCAGCTAGCTATCAAGAGCCTAGCCTTGAATCCTTTTGTGATTCCTTAATTAGAGAGCGAGATAAGCTCATTCATCTTGGAATAATTAACAATGCAGATACATCTGGGAAAGCCTTATTGTCCCAACAGAAAGAAAAGTCCAAGCCTCCCAAGAAACAGAATTCTTGCAATAATAAGCCAAACAACAAGGGTCCCAAACCCTCTCAGTCATCTCCTCCTTTAAAAAATGGTAAATGATCCAAGCAAAAAGGAAAGAAGACTGAGCGTCATTGCAATTTTTGTGGGAAATATAATCATGATGAATCTAAATGTTTTAAGAAGATGGCAGCCTTGGAAGCAGCAATGAAGAAGCACCACATCATCCTAGATTTTTCTTCAGAATCTAACACTCATGGACATGCACTTTGTGCTTCTGGTTACTCTTATACTGCATCTTCTTCTTCTACCTCAAATGAATGGCTCATTGATTCTGGAGCATCTTATCATATGGCTAAGGATAAAGCCATCCTTTCTACTATGCATGAATGTAACACCAAACAAATATTTGTTGGTGATGATAGATCTCTAAGTGTTGTAGGATCTGGAACAGTTCCAGTAGAAAATGGACATTTCAGTGATGTATTATGTGTTCCAAAAATTTCTTGCAATTTGTTATCAGTCTATCAAATTACTCATTCAGGTGAAGGTAAAACTGTGACGTTTACACCTCACCAAGTTGTAATCAAGGATTTTAAAAATCCTCAAAATATCCTTGCTACTGGAACTGTTGATGATATTACCAGGTTGTACAAATTTAAAAAAATTTGGGTCATCACCTTTTCCTTCAGTTTTTGTTGCTCATAGTGATAACTTGAGCAAACTTTGGCATGAGTGATTTGGTCACTTAAATTATCGCTCATTGCAACAACTATGTAAAGACAATATGGTGACTGGTCTTCCGCTGGTATCTTGCAAGGATGGTGTTTGTTCCGGTTGTGTACTCGAAAAACATCATCGGGACAGTTTTGACAAACGTGCCTCTTGGCACGCCTCGGTTCCCTTAGAGCTTGTGCATAGTGACTTGTGTGGTCCTCTTCCATCTGCTTCCTTTTCTGGTTTCAAATATTTCTTAACTTTCATTAATGACTACTCCAGATGCACTTGGGTTTACTTCCTAAAACTTAAGAGCAAAGTATTTAACATGTTCTTGGCCTATAAGGCCCTTGTTGAAAAACAATCTGGTCATTAAATTATTAAGTTAAGATCTGACAATGGAGGAGAATATGTTAACAACAAGTTCACTACTTTTTGCACTGAACAAGGAATCCAACAACAGCACACTGTTCCATATACACCACAACAAAATGGTGTAGCTGAAAGGAAGAACCGCACTATAAAAGAAATGGCTAATTGTGTGATCCAATCTAAGGGACTAAGTCTTCAATATTGGGATGAGGCCATAAATTGTGCAGATTATATAGTTAATCGCACACCCACTAAAGTTTTGCAGGATATAACACCGGAAGAAGCATGGAGTAAAATTAAACCAGATGTAAGTCATTTTTGTCTGATTGGTTGTGAAGCATGGGCTCACATTCCGGATGAAAAACGGAAATCATTGCAGCCTAAAAGTGAAAAGTGCATATTTGTTGGATATTCTAAAGATGTAAAAGGTTATAGACTTCTTCAGCCACATTCTCATGATATAATCATTAGAAGAGATGTTAAAGTTGATGAAAATCTCTTGGCCTGCGAGCCTAACTTGGTGGGTGTGCCATCTTTGGCCTGTGAGCCTGATTCGGCAATTGTGCCTTCTTCTTCTTCTTCTTCTTCCAGCTTCCTTGACAGGTTTCCAACTCCAGTTTTTGATGATGACAGTGAGGATGAAAATCCACCTTCGCCTACTCATGTTTCTCCAATTGCACCAGCACCAATACTTCCTCGATGGGTCTATTCAACATGTGAAGTAGCTGGTGATCTTGCCGGTGATCCTAGAGATCCACGTCGAACACGTTCTCAGTTTCAGTGAGCCTCTTCTCTTTTGGCTCAAGTTTCTGAGAATCATGATCTAGAAACTTTTGCAGAAGCTTCAGGAAATCCATATTGGGATGCAGCTATGGATGAAGAATATCGTTCCTTAATGGCGAATGATACTTGAGATCTTGTTCCTCTTCCAAAAGGAAGAAAACTTGTCAGATGTAAATGGGTCTACATAACTAAGTATGCATCAGATGGAAGTGTTGAAATACTTAAGGCAAGGTTAGTTGCCAAATGTTTTTCCCAAGTTGAAGGGATTGACTACAATGAAACCTTTGCCCCTGTAGCAAAAATGAAATCCATCCGCCTTGTTCTTTCCCTTGCAACCTTACATAACTGGGAAGTCCATCAAATGGATCTCAAGTCTGTCTTCTTACATGGTGATTTACATGAGGAAATTTACATGGAACAACCTCATGGATATGTTCATAATAACTCTAGCCTTGTCTGTCTCCTTAAGAAATCCTTATATGGCCTTAAGCAAGCTCCTAGAGCTTGGTATGCCAAAATGGATAGCTTTCTCCTTGACATTGGTTTTTCTAGATGTCATTCTGACCCCAATGTCTATACCAAGAAAGTAGGAAACCATCTCATCATACTTGTTCTTTATGTTGATGATCTTATCCTTACTGGTAGTGACCCTAACCTTATAACCCATGTGAAATCCAGTCTTAAGCAAAAAGTTTGAAATGTCAGACTTAGGACATTTGCATTATTTTCTTGGTCTCCAAGTCTTGCAAACCAAAGAATGAATCTTTCTTTCCCAGTCTAAGTATGCTTGTGACCTTCTTCGTCGCTTCCACATGGAATATTGTAAACCAGCCCCTTCTCCCTTCCAGTCTGGAGTCAAACTTTCTACCAGTTGTACTTCCCCTGAAGCAGATGCCACCTTGTATCGTCAGCTTGTTGGTAGTATTTTATACTTGACTCATTCCCGTCCTGACCTTTCCTTTTCCGTTGGTCATGTTTCCCGTTACATGCAAACTCCTCATGAAAGTCACTGGAAAGCAACAAAAATAATAATTCGATATATTCGAGGTACAATTCAGTTTGGGATTCATTACAGTACAGGGGGGAAACCTTTGTTGGTTGGTTTCACTGATTCAGATTGGGCCGGTGATCCTGATGATTGGAAGTCTACTGCAGGTTATGTTTTCAGTCTGGGATATGGACCTATCACTTGGGATTGTAAGAAACAACAAGCTCTTGCTCTTTCTTCAGCAGAAGCAGAATATCAAGCCGTAGTTAATGCCAGTCAGGAAGCTTTATGGCTTCGACAGATCCTTTCAGAGTTTGGATTCGAGCAGCAGCAACCTACTTCACTTTGGTGCGACAATCAAAGTGCCATCAAGCTTGCCAAAGATCCAGTTCTACATCAGCGCAGCAAACACATTGAGCTACACATGCACTTCATCATAAATGTTGTTCATGATCATGTTATTGAAGTGCTCTATTGTCCTATAGATGATCAAATTGCAGACATCTTCACCAAGTCTCTTACAGAAGCGAATTTTTCTAAACTTCGGTCTATGTTAGGAGTTCATGAATGTGTCCTTAAGGGGGGATAGGCTCTAATGCCTCCTTCCTTCTCCTAATAGTGTCACTTTTATAAATCCTTCAATCCTATCCCAAGTTGTTCTTAAGGGGGGATGTTAGGATATTTAGACACTTAGGAGTTAGTTAAGATCAACTTGTGTAATATACCCGTTAGGTAAAAGAGTGTTTCTTTTGTATGCATTAGTATGCATTTGTAAATATTCTAATCCGACAGTCACGATATGTTCTAGACATAGAGTGATCCGACGGTTCAACTTCTCTTAGATCATACCTACCATTGATCTGTGGCTCAACACCCGATTGGTCTATGATCTCTATTTAAAGAGCATAGAGGGTCCTTGGCTAGTTGATCGATTATGAGAAGCTCATGTAACTTTCTTTATTTTGCATAATAAATTTCTCCAAGTAGCTATTTGGCTAGGGCCGTGGACTGTCTCCCTCTCGAGGGTTTTAACCACGTGACAAACATTGGTGTATTGATCTGTGATCTGTTTGTGTGAAGTGGCTATTATTGGTGTTCGGTCCTTTGGAAGTACCCTGTGTACCCTAACAAGTGGCCACCTTTCAGGCCTGGAAACTTCCTAGAAGATTCTACACGCTGGGTATTTTTGGCCCTCCATCTTCGCTGATTGCATAGAGGCAGTTAGGCATTGCTGTAGCTTTTATCTCTTTTCCCCAAAGGCAAGAACCCCCCTGCACTGTTACACCCCGTAGTCACAGTCAGGCCCTTTTGCAAATGGGCAATCGACTTCATGACAATCAACCTTGTTTTAGCTAATGGTCATAAATACATCATTAAGGCAGTTGATTACTTCACTAAGTGGGCCGAGGCCATTCCCACATTTGATTGCAAAGATGAAAGCATAGCACGCTTCTTCTTTAACCATGTTATTTCATGATTTGGTGTTCCTAAACAATTAGTCTCAGACCATGGTGCACACTTTCAAGACACCATATGGGCTGAACTATCAACCATGTTGAATTTCAAACACTAGTACTCATTGTCCTACTACCCCCAGGGAAACAACCAAGTTGAAGCAGTCAACAAAATCATCCAAGCAATGCTCCAAAGGATGGTAGAAAACCATAAAACCAACTGGCATCACATGCTATTATCTTCCCTATGGGCTTATCGCACATCCACAAAAACCACAACTAGTTTCACTCCTTTCTGCCTAGTACATGGCATTGAATCAATACTCCCTATAGAGTGCCAAATCCCGTCCCTTCGCCTCGCAGTAGAACTTCTCCCTGACACTTCGCCTTTAGAAGAACAACTCCTCCAACTCGAGCAAGTCATAGAAGACCATCGAGTTTCCCTCCAAGATATTGAAGCAGCAAAAACATGATCAAATGTCCACTATAACTCCCATGTCCACGCTCGCACCTTCAGCAAAGGAAATATGGTTCTAGTCTATGACCAACTCAATGATAAGTTGGGCAAAGGCAAGTTCGATTCGATGTGGTATGGCCCATACATCATCCATTGTTGCCTTGAAAAAGTGGTATACACCCTTATTGACTCTGATGGACAACTCTTGGAGAACCCCCGCAATGGACGCTACCTCAAGAGATTTTATGGTTAACATCACCAATGAGTCGCTCCATTTTCTTTTCTTGTTTTTCAACGTTTTCAACACAAGATTAGGAGCAGGACCATCAGCTACTAATCCAAAGTCACCCGAAACCAGTTTGAGACACCTCTCACACCTACGATCTTGAATTTCTATCTTCTTATGAGACCATCATCTCATGTTTAACAAATAAATTATGGGACCACTTCCCACAAGTTACCTCGATTTACGAGCCACAACATGGAAATGCAAGTGTCCACAGACCTGTACTTGTATCACTCTTACCTACCACTACTCATGCGGGTTTTCGGGCCACTACCCATTAAGGGTCACCATTTTTCTTTCTGTTTTGTATTTTAACACATAATTGTCTACTTCATCCACCACACCTTACGCGGATCACTAGATCATTGTCCAGAAAATGATTTATTTCTCTTGCACGTATTTGGCATATAAATGCCCCTAGACTTGCACTCACATCACATGTAGTCAAGTCCTTCCACCGCAACTCACACACACCTCTCTTGACCTCTGTCTGAGAGCCACCTTGGTTTGTATGCCTTTGCCGCACCGAATCGTGAGCCTATGCCACGATCTATCCCACGCATGTATCGGTATGTTTGAGAGCCACCTGCTCTATCCATACTGCACGGATGACCTTTGGACCACTATCCATCGTCTCGACATAGGGCACTGCCTATGCCACTAAAATCGGTTGACCGCACTAGAGTTTCGTTTAAGCTCTTTTCTGACTCCTAAAAACATTGAAAAGATAGCCGAGCGCAACTAGTTCCTTTCCCGCTCGCTAAAGTATAGGAAAGTGCATCTACATCGTCTCATTTACCTCCTTTCGCGGATTATATAGATCATCAAATGAAAAGGACCACCTTGGCATATTCAAGATAAGACCGTTCCCCTCTACATACTTTTATGCTATCTCAAGCAGACGGGCCGCACTTTATGAAAAATATCTCCATGGGTTGTCGTTAATCTCTTTTCCATCCTTCTCATCAATAAAATATTGTCGAACTAACTTGGTTTCTTTTATGCTCTTTAAAGTATCTAAATAACCATCGAGTTAGTATAAGTTTAACCTTTTCCGACCTGATTGGACTACCAATGATAAAGAAGTCTCTCATCCCCCAAAGGATGGGCGAGCTCTCCTATGTAAAATTTTATCCTTTTTCAGGCATAGGAGACTACTAATCAAAAATACCCCCCACTAGAGTCTTCTTCATGTTTTCAGACTCTCTAAAATTGAAAGCACCATCGAGCATTTACCTTCTTGGGCTTGCCAAAAATCCACGCGATCATACCACAATGGTGTCTCTAGACACGAACCCACAAAAAATAGTTTGGCATCATTCCCACTTTGGGTCGCCTCTGTTCAGAGTACTCTGAAACGTGTCTTCCTTGGATCCCATCAATATCAAAAGTGTCCACCTCCTCCAAGTATTTCCCATCTGCAGTGACATTCCTGGTATTACAGCTATGATCCCATTCCCATGATTCAGTTTCATGTGCTGCCTGGTCCTCTCTACCGTCATACTCTAAACAAAGGAAGTTTGAGTCTACCACACTCCCCCTACCCCTGTTCAATTTTTTCCCTCCCCCTCCCCCCCTGATTTAGTGGGTCGGTCTGCAGATTGTCTCACACCTTTCAGTTATCTCCCTCATGCTTCTCATCAAGGAAACATCATTTCCTTGACTAGGGGCAGGTCTCCCTCTATCGATGAAAACACACATATTCTAGAGGATAGAGCCAGAGGTCCCTATACCTTGGTTTCATTAACATCATTGATGAGTTCCTTGTACCACTTAAGACGAGTCCTTAGTGCCTCTCGGGATGGTTGTTTCTCACATGCTCGACTTCAACTACATCATCGCACCATTGAGATTCGTACAGGGTTTGGTCCGTGCAGTATTTGGTCAAAGACCCCGAATGTCACCTGACTCTAGCACATTGATGATTCTACTCAAGGGACCTGAATAGGTTATGTCCCTTGTGATTTCCAGTTTGCGTTGGAGACAGTGTTCAGAAGCCCCAATAGTGATTCTATATAGATTTATGATTGATGCAACATACTTGTACCATAGAGACTTTGAATCTCAATCAACGAGTCCCTACAACTATGTATTGTCCCAGATCCAGCAGGTTGTCAGTCATGAAGATATAGCATTCCATGAGAATTCCATGGGTCCAATGTACCATTTCTTCAGATCAATATTGTATTCAGCCTCACATTGAGGCACCCACTATGTATAATCAGTTGTATATGATCGACTCTTGTATTTTATAGAATAGATCAAATTATTCTTTTGACATTATCATGAGCATGGGAATGCTCGCCTTGTCCATATACATGTCACACATTATTTGTATCTCACTCTTTGATGGAAATCATATTAATACAAAAACCAAAAGCCACTATGCCCTAGACCCGGAAGCACCATGTCACATGCCCCAATTTTGCAAAAAACAATGTTATATTATTTGTTATTATTTGAGGACAATATGTTAAATTTTATGCTAAGTTGTAATTGATGACTTAGCAGAGTCAAGGATATTTAATGTAATTCTAAATATTTTAATTATAAATAAATAAAGGAAGAGACAACAACTTAGGAGAGCTGTTAAAAGAGTGTTTACTAGTCAAATTGGTGGAGGAGACTGGGTGGAGAGAAAACTGACATGTGGCAGCATCCTCAAACCACTTTCAACTATTGCGGGTGGAAATCTCCCTACATTTGGGTTCATGATTCCTCAAGAAAGTGGAATCAAAGCAGGTGGCTCAATTAATGACAACTAACCCAAAAGACCTAGGCAATCTTTATAAAAATTCCCATTGAAGAGAGTTGACGCTGCTCATTCTAGAGAAGTGATCATTCATGTGAATGTACTTCAGAGAAATTCAATGGAAGGGAATTGTGGAAAGAGTTTGAGGAAATAACTGCTGAGTGATCTAGTGCATCTTTTAAGTTGAAAGATCTTACTTCTGAGTGTAGGGTGTTTTACTGAGTTATTGCACTAGTTTACTATTTGCATTCTCCACCAGTTCTCAGCTAAGAAGACCAAGAACATGCTCGAGGGTCTTGAGGCAGCGTTGTTTGAGCGCTCTCCAGGATTTTGGTAGGGAGGAAGAGCTTCCTAACACTGTTGTCATCTATCCTGATCAGGTTCTACATTATTTTGTTTTAATGTGTTAGAATGGAAAATAATTTCTAGTCTGTGTTTTTCGACACCTGGAAGGACCAGGCCATACTCCAGCACAGATAGAGTATCTACAGTAGATGAAAGAAAATGTTAAGAGACTAAATAGAATAGATATGGTTCTACATTTCGTATTTAATAGAGTAATATATTTCAATATGTAGGTTATTATTAAAAAGATTAGTGATCTGGTTATCTTTGTTTATTGTTTTAACAAGCTTATTTATGTAAATATATTGGAAAAGAAATAGCAGTAATCTAGTACAGGTAGAACGAGTAAGATGATAAGAGAATATCTTAGTAGATAAGACTGTGTATTTACAGACAGTAGATTAATTTTTATTCAAGTTAAAATATTATGGAGGTTAAACTGTGTTATGATAGGTTTATATTTCTTTGTGTTCACTTAGTAACTGAATGAAATGCAACAGAAAAATCTCAGTCAAGTTACAATATTTACATTCAGTTCAGTAAAGAAATAAACTACTAATCATATAGTTTATTTTCTAATGATATCAACTAATCTAAGACAAATAATTACTATAAACTAAGTAGGGTTATATTAAAAGTACTTAAATTTAAAGAGAAAACTAAGTTACAGAATCAATGCTTATCTTTTCAAGAACTCTGAGTAAATTCTATCTGTCAGTTTAGTAAATAAAAACAATGAGAATATGATTAATAACTATTATAAAAATAATTATCTATCTATGTAAAAACTATTTTATATTTATCAGACAGGCTTATACCTGTAAAGGTAAACTTCACAGTCGAAACCCTAAACCAAATTTATTTAATCTTTACATATAAAAACATTTAAGTTACAATCCATTTATTTGGATTATTATATCAATAAAAAATTAAACTACTATAGGCTGTTTATAGTCCTTTAAAAAGACAAATGTATTGTTACAAGTTAAATTATCACAATACACCTGTAATAATAATAACTAACCAAATTAACAAATAGCATAATCATATTTTAATCAATTGAAGAACTTATTTAGACAAGGGTTTCATTCCATGAATACCCTAGTTTGTATATTCCGAACAGGTAGGTTAATATTATAAACTACACAATATGACTGGGTTACAGTCTTAAATATTAACAATAATCTATTTGCAAAATATATCAGACAGTATTATTCTTCATCAATAGTCGGTTAGGGAAAACCATAACATACACACAGTCACAATATACAGTACCCCTGCAAAACAAGACTGAGCGCGAAGAAAAAATTTCTTAAAAACCAATGTATTTCATTGACAAGACATAAGGATAGAAATTTAAACTAATTACAACACCCAGCTCAAGGCCGGGAGTACCCAATGACATAGCGAGTGTTTGCAAACAGAATAGAAGAAACAACTTTTAAAAAATAAAACCATTTAACTAATGGAGAAATTGGACAAGCTATCAAGCTTGGGGTTTCACCATCGACAACACTGTTACAAGTAGGGTAACAACCCATTTGTTGAACCCAGGGCTTACCAGATTGGAGCCACAAGCCCTCGAAGATAGCTAGCATTATCTTCATCACGGGTTGCAAGAGTAGTCACAAGTTCTTGCAAGGAGAACATAATATTATGTGTTAGTTATAAAACTCATTCGCTATTGTAAAGCCTATTGTAAAAATAACTTTACTGTGAGTCTTCTATTATGGAAAGAAAACCAAATATTTACCTTAAATAAGAGTATCGAACAATCTAGCGAAGAGACTATCACCAGTTGCAATTTGCACATACAAAATTTCCCAAACCCTGCGATGTCGATGGAGCACAACTAGCAGTAATGAAGCTTAGCTTCTCATAGTAGTGATAGGCCACGGGGAAGGAAATAAGGAGCTAAGGACCAGACGCAAGCCAAGAGAAAAAAAACCAATAAACTCTTGCATAATAACACCCACAACTAAGAAGGTTGGCCACAAGACTGAATTCAGGAGACTACAACAACGTTAAACCCAAGTTTTGGAGCAAGCTTGTGTAGGAAGAACCCTCACGGCTGGCATGAAACCTTGCAGAGCAGCCCGAAGGCCAGTGTGAACTTCAGAGAGAGAATGACAAAGCGATTAGGGTTGCAAGAGTTTTATATCGCCAATACATGGACAGGAGGTGACCACATGCCCTAAAATAATTCCAACTGTGCAAGGGTCGATTCCAAAGTCCACATGTGGTTCAATAATCCAAATTATTAAAAAAATGATTTTATTATCAAACTATGCACGAACTATGATGAATGCATATATATTTAGCACATCGATATTCATATATATAAACCTTATCATAATGTTTGATAGCTCAATTTTGGCGTTTGGTTAAACATAATTCATAAACGTTTACCCTAGTGAAAGGTGGTAACCATTTGATATTATGGAAAAAGTCCAAGGTCGATCTTGCTTAGAATCTTTCTAACTATGATAGATTTAGATACTTGCAAAACATTGTTAAATATGCATGTATTATAATCTGAACTTATCACTTTTAAACCAACAACTTGGGTGATTCTAATGTATGGAGTTGAATTGCATAATAATAGAGTATAAACACGACTTTTACAAAGTTTGATGTTGGTTTAAACTTTCTTAGACACTAGTTGCTTCTCGACTTGTCAATGCTAGTAAATTACCTTAATTGTTTATATTAGACAAGATAGTTTGTGATTGATCAAGATAACCCGTACTTAGCATAAGGTAGAAATTTGATCATAGTAGAAAGATATACCATAATAGTTACTATAGACATTAACTTAATGTAAGAGAGGCATTATAGTAATAATAAAATTACAATGGAATAATCATGCTCAAGTCTATAATCATTGGAACGACACTGATTGAATTTGAATTAGGAAGTAAGGGCATACGGTATTCTATCTGAAACGATGCAGTTATTTTTTTTCAATAATCAAGCTTATAATATCAAGGAGTTTTACAAGCAGTAAGTTTTCCTACAGAATGTAAATAACGATCAGTTTGGTACTTTAGTAGATAATACGATAATGTATGTGGTTACATTAGTACATGCACTGCGACGTTAATGTACGTAAGAAAGTTGATAACTTGTTAGTGAACAACTATTTTTTACATACCAGTAACAGGTTGATAACTTCCATAACTAGTAAGTTAAAAATAAAATCGAAAACTTATAATTTATTGAGAATATTTACTATCAGTATTGATAGAAGCTCTTCCATGAATATAAACAAATAGTACAAATAAGTATAACATTTGCAAGTTAAGCATGTTAAGATAGAAATGAATATACAACAAAGATTACAAGCTTATAGCTCTCAGTAAGTATCTTTGGTGTCGCTAAGCTTGATAAGGAAAGAACCCGTTTATCTGAACTCTGCTTACAAGAAAAACTAGAAAAGATAAACTACTTTACCTCATTGAAGTTGCTTGAAAATCATCAGCGTATTTTACTAGCATATTATTTTGCAAACATAAACACTTCTTCATACTTTATGAATTTTAAAACGTCTACTTCATCGATCGTACTTGTGAACCTATAAGAACCAACAACCTGTATGCATTAGCATAAATGCTAAGTAAGTCTAGGATTTAAAGTTAGATTCCACCTACTTGCCATAAAGTAGACTCATTAGTAGACTGAAAGAAAACAGTATGCAAGTAAATCATATTTTACATTACAAAAAGAAGCTGCTTTAGTTTACATAATTTGAAAATGTATAATACTAATCGTTGGACTGTTTCATTTTCTGCTAACCATTAGCTGTTAGTAAACCGCATATTCATCATTTTAAATTTTTGTGAAAATTTGGGGTTTTGACATGTGGTATCAGAGCACAAGGTTCAAACACTAGGCCTTGATGAAGCCCAACTAGCTTTTATGAAACAGTGATTTTGAATTATTTTGCTGATGTATTTTCTTTTAAATGTTATTTAACAGAGAATTGTTTCTGAAATTTAACAATAGGTATGGAAAGGATGGAGGAATATGCGGAAGAGGAACCTTGATTTACTGAACCAGAAAACTTACCAAGAGATCCTATACCAGAAGACCTAACCACTAATTCCTTAGAACTAATACAAAGAGTAAAATATTTAAAATCTAAAATCGAATATGTGAAAAGAGAGACTGAAAGGATTCTGCAAGCTCAAGAGGAGCTGAATCAGATCCTAACAGAAATATTTCAAACTGATGGAAGGGAAAAAAGAGCCGATTCAGAAGATACAGGTCATCAACATAAAAATAAAAAGATTAAACAGACTAACGATGAAAGCAGCTCATCTTCAGAGGTGTTTGGTGATCAACGTAATTTTCATTCCACTAGTGATAGTAGTGATAACAACCATTACACTAAAAAGAGAAAATATAAACCCTATGAGGAAATTTCTGGGGAATTTAAAAAGATTAAACCACCAACATTCAATGGAGAGACTAAGAAAGGGGAGGAAGTGGAATCCTAGTTATAAGGGATGGATAAGTACTTCTAGATTTACAACTATTCTAACCAACTAAAGGCTAGAATGGCTATCTACAATATCTCAGGAAAGGCTGATATTTGGTGGCAGGAATTGAAGAGAGTGAGGGGAATAAAAGAGAAGGATGTAAATTGGAGTACCTTCAAGAGGTACTTTAAAAAGAAATTTATGTCTGAGCAGTACCATGAAGAGAGAGAAAAATAATTCTATGAGCTTAAATTAGGATCAATGATTATGGAAGATCTAAACAACAAGTTTTTAAGTCTGCTTAGGTATGTGCCATACCTTGTAGATAAAAAACCAAAGGTACAACAATTCCTCAGCTGTCTACCTTATCATATTAATGATAGGATTGAGTATGCCAATCCAAAAACTCTGGAAGAAGCTATGAGGAAAGCCAACTTCTGTTATGAACAGAATCGGAAGAAGGAGAGCATGGCCAACTGGAAGGCCAAGAAGAATAACAACCATTATGATCAAAAGAAGAAAGAATTTGTGCCCAACCAAAATTCTAAAAACAATAAGGCCAGAAATTTTGCTAACAAGAATTTCCAAGGGAATAAGAATAATTCACCAAGCAATCGAAACAATTCAAAGGGTAAAGAATCTGCTAATAACCATGGTAATTACACCAAGAAATTTGAACACAAAGAAACTATAAAGTGCTAGGAGTGTAATGGCCCACATTATGCCTCAGTCTGTCCTAATTATAAAAAGACTGTCAATAATATTCATACCATATAGGAGGAGATGACTGTCAGAGAATTAGCGAGGAATATGCCTAGAATCAATGCAGCCTTGGAGAATCGACAAGTAGAATATCAAACTTCCATGGTGTAAGTAGAATGTATGATAAACCAAACCCCTATAACTATTTTAATTGATCCAAGAGCTAGTTTCAGTTATATTTCACCTAAAATGGTAGAAAAATGTAAGTTGCCTATTGAAAAATTTGAAAATTTTTGGTTGGTTCAATTAGCCACTGGTACTAAAAGGAAGGTAACTTGTTTTGTAAAAGATTGTGTAATAGTTATGGATCAATTTGAAACTGTTGTAAAGCTTAATGTATTACCTCTTGGTTCTTATGACTTACTCATCAATATGGATTGGTTAGAACAACATAGGGTAGTTTTAAATTGTTATGATAAAACCTTTACATGTGTAAACAATGATGGAAAACCAATAAGTGTAAAGGGGATCCCTAGAAAAACAACCATAAGGCAGATTTCTGCTTTGCAGCTTAAGAGAGCTGTTAGGAAGGGTTGTAAAGCTTATGCAGTAACAATAACATATGAGGAAAATATAAATAAGACAGATAAATTAAAATTGGAAGACATAACAGTCTTAAGAGATTATGATGATGTATTTCTGGAAGAAATTCCGGGAGTACCTCCAAAAAGGGAACTAGATTTTACCATCGAGTTGATACTTGGTGCAGTACCCAGCTCAAAGTCCCATTATCGAATAAACATACTAGAACTGAGTGAACTAAAGTCACAATTAAAATAACTTATTGACCAAAAGTATATTCAACCTAGTGTGTCTCCCTGGGGGGCACCTGTCATCTTCGTTAAGAAAAAGGACGGAACCATGCGACTTTGCATAGATTACCGTCAGTTGAATAAGATGAATATCAAAAATAGATACCCATTGCCTCACATAGATGATCTATTTGATCAACTATGTGGAGCCGTAGTGTTTTCGAAAATTGATTTAAGGTCTGGATGTCATCAAGTTAGGATTAAAGATGAAGACATCTTTAAAACAGCCTTTAGAACTCGATATGGCTATTACGAGTTTGTCGTCATGCCATTCGAGCTTACTAATGCCCCAACTATTTTTATGTGTTTAATGAACAACATTATGCATAAGTATCTAGATAAGTTTGTGTTCGTGTTTATTGATGACATATTAATCTATTCAAAAATTGAAGAAGAACATAAAGAACATTTAAAAATTATTTTGCAAGAGCTATGAGATCATCAACTTTTTGCAAAGTTTAGTAAATGCGATTTATTTAAGGATAAAATTTAGTACTTAAGTCATGTGGTGACTAAGGAAGGGATTTCAGTAGATCCCAAAAAAGATAAAGGCGATTGAAGATTGGTCGGTTCCTAAGGATGTAACTGATGGTCGATCCTTCATGGAATTACCGGTTATTACCGGAGGTTCATTGAAGGTTTTTCGAGAATCACAAATCCAATAACTTCTTTACAGAAGAATGGAAAGAAATTTGATTGGAACTAGAATTGCGAGGAAATCTTTAAAAAGTTCAAAACTTAATGAACCAGTGCACCTATTTTAAGAATAGTTGATCCAAATAAATAATTTGTGGTGTACACTGACGCTTGTAATGATGGGCTAAGTGGTGTCCTGATTGAAGAAGGGCATGCTATTTCCTATGAGTCTAGGAAATAAAAAATTCATGAAAAGAATTATGCAACTTATGATCTGGAAGTAGCTGTTGTTATACATGCTATAAAGATGTGGTGTCATCACCTAATTAGTAGAAAATTTGTTTTAATGGCTGATAATAAAGAACTAAAGTATCTGTTAGATCAGACAACTCTAAATGCCAGAGAAGCTAGTTGGCTAGCATTTCTAAGTGAGTATGATTTCAAAATTCAGCACATTAAAGGTAAAGAAAATAAAGTTGCCGATGCACTAAGTATAAATGCAAGGCTAAATTTCACAACAGTTATAAACACTTATACAACAGATCTAGATGAACAACTTAAAGGAGGGATAGAACAAGATGAAATTTATTAAAAATTACAAGCTAAAACGAAATAAAATCCAACAAAAAGCTTAAGTAAAGGGTACAATTTGAATGCAAATGGATTTTTACTGTATAAAGACAGAATGTATGTACCTAATGTACCTAAAGTTAAGTTATTAATTTTGGATGAAGTCCATAAAACTCCATACTCAGGTCATCCAAGTTATCAAAAGATTATAACCATGTTAAGAAAAAAATATTTTTTGCCAAACATGAAGACTGAACTAGCAGAGTATATTGCTAGGTGCTTTGAATGTCAGCAGGTGAAAACTAAACATCAACACCCAGCTGGATTACTTAAGCCATTTCCCATCCCTAGCAGGAAATGGGAGATAATTAGTCTCAATTTTGTTACTGGACTGCCTAAAAATCAGAATTTAAATGATTCTATCATGGTAGTGGTCAATAAGTTAAGTAAAGCAGCCCACTTTATACCTGTTAAAACTAGATATAAATTTGCAAAAATAGCTAATATCTTTCTAAAAATAATTTTTTGACTGCATGGAATACTGAAAGTTATAATCTCAGATACAGATCCTAAATTTACAGGTAAATTTTGGAAATCTATGTTTAAAGGATTAAACACTACATTAAATTTTAGTACTTCTTTCCATCCTCAAACAGATGGACAGACCGAAAGAGTAAACCAAATACTGGAATATTTATTAAGAATGTATGTGGAAGACTAGCCAGGTAAATGGGAGGATTATTTGCATCTGGTAGAATTTGCTTATAATAATAATTATCAAGCGTCATCCATATTTAGTCCTTCCGAAATTTTGTACAGAAGGAAATGTAATACTCCTATCTCTTAGAGTAATCCAGTGGATAGATTAGTATTAGGTCCTGAACTATTAAAGAAAATGGAAGAAATTGTAAAGCAGGTACAAGGTAATCTGAAAGTTGCGAAAGATCGACAGAAAAGTCAAGCAGACCTTAAAATAACTCCAAAGGAGTTTCAGGTAGGTGAACATGTGTTCATCAAGGTGATTCCCAAAAAGATCTCTCTAAGATTGGGGAGTTGTGCAAAACTAGCACCTCATTACTATGGTCCATTTGAAATACTATCCAGTATTGGACAAGTAGCTTATCAATTAACATTACCACCAAATTTAAGAGTACATAATTTTTTTCACATTTCTGTATTAAATAAATATGTGCACGATTCTACTCATGTTGTTAACTGGAATGATGTATAGGTGGAACCAGAAGGATATTTTTTGGTAGAACCAGACTATATCGTTGGGTGGAGGGAGATCACACTTTAGAACCGCACCATTGGTTAGGTGAAGGTGCAATGAAAGCACCTTAGTCCAGAAGAAGCCACTTGGGAATTGGAAAGTAATATGTGAGATGCATATCCAATTCTGTTCCAGTGGAATTCTCAGGACGAATAATAAATAACATCGAGGACGATGTTATACTTTAAGGGGGTGTGTATGTCACATGCCCCAATTTTGCAAAAAACAATGTTATATTATTTGTTATTATTTGAGGATAATATGTTAAATTTTTTTGTAAGTTGTAATTGATGACTCAGAAGAGTTAAGGATATTTAATGTAATTCTAAATATTTTAATTATAAATAAATAAAGGAAGAGACAACAAATTAGGAGAGCTTTTAAAAGAGTGTTTACTGGTCAAATTGGCGGAGGAGACTGGGTGGAGAGAAAACTGACATGTGGTAGCATCCTCAAACCACTTCCAACTATTGCAGGTGGCAATGTCCCTACATTTGGGGTCATGATTCCCCAAGAAAGTGGAATCAAAGCAAGTGGCTCAATTAATGACAACTAACCCAAAAGACCTAGGCATTCTTTATAAAAATGGCCATTGAAGAGAGCTGAGGCTACTCATTCTAGAGAAGTGATCATTTAGGTGAATGTACTTCAGATAAATTCAATGGAAGGGAATTGTGGAAAGAGTTTGAGAAAATAACTGCTAAGTGATCTAGTGCAGCTTTTAAGCTGAAAGATCTTACTGCTGAGTGCAGGGTGTTTTACTGAGTTTTTGGACTAGTCTACTATTTGCATTCTCCACCAGTTCTCAGCCAAGAAGACCAGGAACAACCTCCGTGGTCTAGAGGAAGCGTTGTTTCAGCGCTCTCCAGGATTTTGGTAGGGAGGAACGACCTCTTAACGCTGTTGTCGTCTATCCTAATTTGGTTCTACATTATTTTGTTTTAATGTGTTAAAATGGAAAATAATTTCTAGTATGTGTTTTTCCACACCTGGAAGGACTAGGCCATACTCCAGCACATATATAGTATTTACAGTAGATGAAAGAAAATGTTAAGAGACTGAATAAAATAGATATGCTTCTACATTTCGTAGTTAACAGAGTAATTTATTTTAGTATGTAGGCTATTATTAAAAATATTAGTGATTTGGTTATCTTTGTTTATTGTTTTAACAAGATTATCTATGTAAATATATTGGAAAAGAAATATCAGTAATCTAGTACAGGTAGAACGATTAAGATGATAAGAGAATATCTTAGTAGATAAGACTGTGTATTTACAGACAGTAGATTAATTTTTATTCAAGTTAAAATATTATGGAGGTTAAACTGTGTTATGATAGGTTTATATTTCTTTGTGTTCACTTAGTAACTGAATGAAATGCAACAGAAAAATCTCAGTCAAGTTACAATGTTTACATTCAATTCAGTAAAGAAATAAACTACTAATCATATAGTTTATTTTCTAATAATATCAACTAATCTAAGACTAATAATTACTATAAACTAAGTAGGGTTATATTAAAAGTACCTAAATTTAAAGAGCAAACTAAGTTACACATTCTATGCTTATCTTTTCAAGAACTCTGAGTAAATTCTATCTGTCAGTTTAGTAAATAAAAACAATGAGAATATGATTAATAACTAATATAAAAATAAATATCTATCTATGTAAAAACTGTTTTATAATTATCAGACAGGCTTATACCTGTAAAGGTAAACTTCACAGTCGAAACCGTAAACAAAATTTATTTAATCTTTACAAATAAAAACATTTAAGTTACAATCCATTTATTTGGATTATTATATTAATAAACAATTGAACTACTATAGACTGTTTATAGTCCTCTAAAAATACAAATGTATTGTTACAAGTTAAATTATCACAATACACCTGTAATAATAATAACTAACCAAATTAACAAATAGAAGAATCCTATTTTAATCAATTGAAGAACTTATTTAGATAAGGATTTGATTTCATGAATACCCTAGTTTGTATATTCCAAACAGGTAGGTTAATATTATAAACTACACAATATGATTGGGTTACAGTCTTAAATATTAACAATAATCTATTTGCAAAATATATTGGACAGTAATATTCTTCATCAATAGTCGGTTAGAGAAAAACCTAACATACACATAGTCACAATATACAGTACCACTACAAAATGAGACTGAGCTTGAAGAAAAACTTTCTTAAAAACCAATTTATTACATTGACAGGCCATAAGGCTGGAAATTTAAACTAATTACAACACCCAGCTCAAGGCTGGGACTACCCAATGACATAGCGAGGGTTTGCAAACATAATAGAACCAACAACTTTAAAAAAAGAAAACCATGTAACTAATGGAGAAACTAGACAAGCTCTCAAGCTTAGGATTTCACCATCGACAACCCTCTTACAAGCAGTGTAAGAACCCATTCGTTGAACCCAGGGCTTACCAGATTGGAGCCACAAGCCCTCAAAGATAGCTAGCATTATAATCATCACGGGTTGCAAGAGTAGTCACAAGTTTTTACAAGGAGAGCACAATACTGTGTGTTAGTTACAAAACTCATTCACTATTGTAAACCCTACTGTAAAAATAACTTTACTGTGAGTCTTCTATTCTGGAAAGAAAACCAAATATTTACCTTAAATAAGAGTATCAAATAGTCTAGCGAAGAGACTATCGCTAGTTGCAATTTGCACATACAAAATCTCCCAAATCCTGCAACGTCAATGGAGCACAACCACCGGTAATGAATCTTAGCTTCTCACAGCAGTGACAAGCCACGGGGAAGGAAAGAAGGAGCTAAGGACCGGACGTAAGTGAAGTGCAAACAAAACCAGTAAAATATCACATAATAACACCCACAAATAAGAAGGTTGGCCACAAGACTGAACTTAGGAGACTACAACAATGTTAAACCCAAGTTTTGGAGCAAGCTTGTACAGGAAGAACCCTCATGGTCACCATTGCAGAGTAGCCCGAAGGCCAGCGTGAACTTCGGAGGGAGAATGACAAAGTGATTAGGGTTGCAAGAGTGTTATATCTCCAATACACGGACAGGAGGTGACCACGTGCCCTCAAATAATTCCAACCATGCAAGGGTCGATTCCAAAGTGCACCTGCGGTTCAATCATCCAAATTATTAAAACAATGATTTTATTATAAAACTATGCATGAACTATGATGAATGCATATATATTTAACACATCGATATTCATATATATAAACCTTATCATAATGTTTGATAGATCGATTTGGCGTTTGGTTAAACAATAATTCATAAACGTTTACCCTAGTGAAAGGTGGTAACCATTTGATATTATGGAAAAACTCCATGTTCGATCTTGCTTAGAACCTTTCTAACTACTATAGATTTATATACTTGCAAAACATTGTTAAATATGCATGTATTACAATCTGAACTTATCACTTTTAAACCAATAGCTTGGATGGTAATAATGTATGGAGTTGAATAGCATAATAATAGACTATAAACACGACTTTTACAAAGTTCGATGTTGGTTTAAACTTTCTTAGACACTAGTTGCTTCTCGACTTGTCAATGCTAGTAATTTACCTTAATTGTTTATATTGGACAAGATAATTTGTGATTAATCAAGATAACCTGTACTTAGCCTAGGGTAGAAATTTGATCATAGTAGAAAGATCTACCATAATAGTTACTATAGACATTGACTTAATGTAAGAGAGTCATTATAGTAATAATAAAATTACAATGGAATAACCATGCTCAAGTCTATAATCATTGGAATGACACTGATTGACTTAGAATTAGGAAGTAAGGGCATATAGTATTCCATCTGAAGTGATGCAGTTATTTTTTTTCAATAATCAAGCTTATAATATCAAGGAGTTTTATAGGAAGTAAGTTTCCCAACATAATGCAAATAATGATCAGTTTGGTACTTTAGTAAATAATACGATAATGTATGTGGTTACATTAGTACATGCAGTGTGACGTTAATGTACGTAAGAAAGTTGATAACTTGTTAGTGAACAACTAGTTTTTACATACCAGTAACAGGTTGATAACTTCCATAACTAGTACGCTAAAAATAAAATCGAAAAACTTATAATTTATTGAGAATATTTACTATCAGTATTGATAGAATCTCTTCCATGAATATAGACAAATAGTACAAATAAGTATAACATTTGCAAATTAATCATGTTAAGATAGAAATGAATATACGACAAAGATTACAAGCTTAGAGCTCTCAGTAAGTATCTTTGGTGTCGCTAAGATTGATAAAGAAAGAACCTGTTTATCTAAACTCTGCTTACAAGCAAAACTAGAAAAGATAAACTACTTTACCTTGTTGAAGTTGCTTGAAAATTATCAGCTTATTTTACTAGCATATTATTTTGCAAACATAAACACTTCTTGATACTTTATGAATTTTAAAACATCTACTTGATTGATCGTACCTGTGAACCTGTAAGAACCAGCAATCTATCTACATTAGCATAAATGCTAATTAAGTCTAGGATTCAAAGGTAGATTCCACCTACTTGCCATAAAGTAAACTCATTAGTAAACTGAAAGAAAATAATATGCAAGTAAATCATATTTTACATTACGAAAAGAAGCTGCTTTAGTTTACATAATTTGAAATTGTATAATACTAATCGTTGCACTATTTCATTTTCTACTAACCATTAGCTATTAGTAAACCTCATATTTAGCATTTTATGTTATCTTAAAATTTTAATTTTTTGTGAAAATTTGGGGTTTTGACACACCACCTCTCTGCAGCAAATCCTATAATGTCAATTGGCCATACGATGAGCTCCTTCCCTCACACATCAGGGGGCAATCTCTTAACCCAAAAAATACCTCACTTATCTCTACATGGCCTACACCACCCAAGGACACCCATGCACGACCTTCGTACCACCCCATTAGACCCCCACAACCTCAAAAAAGCTTAAAAATGAGTAAAAGGGCTTAAAAACCCGAAAAAGGAGCCTAAATAACTCTCCTAGGGGCTAAAACCCCTCAAAGGAGCCTAAAACCCTAAAAGGAGCTAAAGTTAGGGCGAAAGGGGCTAAAATCCCAAAAAAGGGGCTAAAGCTTGGACCAAGGGCTTAAAACCCTAAAGCCCCAAAAAAAGCTATAAAAGGAGGGTTGGGGGTTAGTCTCAAACAACTCTTCCCTTGCATACTATTATGCTGCCCATGGATGCCTTGAGACCCTTTGTCTCTCAAGCCACCCACATCGCTATTCTCATCCATTCATTCCTTCATTGAGCCATAGCTCCTCCATAGCCAAGAGAGAGAGAGAGGTTCTTCATCCAGCTACAGCATGGTGTCTCATTGCACCAAAGAGAAGGTATACATGTGTGTTTTGTTTTATTTCTTTTCTTTTATCTAATCCATAGCTTGTTTGTAGGTTTTCATTTTCTCTTTGCAGGTTTATTTATAACATGTTTTTGTAGGTTTATTGTTTCTAATAGTTATTTGCAGATTATTGAAGAAAATCCCTAACTTTGTTTGCAGAGGGGCTCACAGCCATTTCTTTCTATTCTTTGCTTTCATCTCTGTCGAGTTTCCTTTCGATTTTTCATTTATGCATTTTCACACAGGAACCTACCCTTCCATCCTATAGACGAAAGGGAGCCATTACTGCCCCTGTAGCAAGGAGGAATCCCTACTACAATGCACATGTACATGTGTTTCTAGCTCCATCTCATAACTTCTCAACCCCAGCCATAGCATGCAATTTTTTGTTCATGAAACCCTAGTTGGTTTTCAATATGTACATGTCCATGTGTTTCTAGTTCCATCTCATAACTTGTAAAGAGGTCATTAAACCCTAGTACCATCTGATAACTTGTCAACCATACTGATAGCATGCAATTTGTAGTTCATGAAACCCTAATTGTTTTCCAATTTGTACATGTACATGTTTTTCTAGTTCCATCTCATAACTTGTAAAGAGGTCACTAAAACCTCGTTCCATCTCATAACTTGTCAACCATAGTGATAACCTGCAATTTGTAGTTCATGAAACCCTAGTTGGTTTTGATTATGTACATGTACATGTGTTTCTAGTTCCATCTCATAACATGTAAAGAGGTCACTAAACCCTAGTTCCATCTCATAACTTTTCAATCTTAGCGATAGCATGCAATTTGTAGTTCATGAAACCCTAGTTGCTTTCCAATTTTTACATGTACATTTGTTTCTAGTTCCATCTCATAACTTGTAAAGAGGTCACTAAAGCCTAGTTCCATATCATAAGTTGTCAACCCTAGTGATAGCATGTAATTTGGTGTTCATGAAACCCTAGTTGGTTTTAAATATGTACATGTCCATGTGTTTCTAGTTCCATCTCATAACTTGTAAAGAGGTCACTAAACCCTAGTTCCATCTCATAACTTGTAAAGAGGTCACTAAACCCTAGTTCCATCTCATAACTTGTCAACCCTAGTGATAGCATGCAATTTTTAGTTCATTAAAACCTAGTTGGTTTTCAATATGTACATGTACATGTGTTTCTAGTTCCATCTCATAACTTGTAAAGAGGTCACTAAATCCTAGTTCCATCTCATAACTTGTTAACCCTAGTGATAGCATGCAATTTGGTGTTAATGCAACCTCAGTTGGTTTTCAATATGTACATGTACATGTGTTTCTAGTTCCATCTCATAACTTGTCAACCATAGTGATACCATGCAATTTGGTGTTCGTGAAACCCTATTTGGTTTTCAATATGTACATGTACATGTGTTTATAGTTCCATATCATTACTTGTAAAGAGGTCACTAAACCATAGTTCCATATCATAACTTGTCAACCTTAGTGATAGAATGGAATTTGTAGTTCATGAAACCCTAGTTGTTTTTCAATTTGTACATATACATGTGTTTCTAGTTCCATATCATAACTTGTAAGGGGTCATTAAGCCCTAGTTCCATCTCATAACGTGTCAACCATAGTGATAGCATGGAATTTGTAGTTCATGAAACCCTAGTTGTTTTTCAATGTGTACATGTACATGTGTTTCTAGTTCCATCTCATAACTTATAAGAGGTTAGTAAACCCTAGTTCCATCTCACAACGTTTCGACCATAATGATAGCATGCAATTTTTAGTTTATGAAACCCTATTTGTTTTTCAATTTGTACATGTACATGTGTTTGTAGTTCCATTGCATAACTTGTCAGAGGTATGGTCGAGGGTTTTGCAGAGTTGAACCACCAATGCAAGAATTGCATTGAAGGAAACTGAGCAAAAACATTGTATATGAAATAAATGCACAATAAAGTCACTGGTCCTTGAAAATAGGAGGGAGAGGGTTACCTAGAGGTAATCGCATGGTAGGACTCCAATGGAGTCGACAGTTCTTCGATTTGACCTCTGGTTTCCAAGTTATGTCCAGTTGAAAGTCGAGTGAAAATGTCATTCATGGATGCTTGGTGACTTCTTGTCGAGGAGCGAAAAACCAAACCGAGTAGCAAAATTGCATGTCATCGTATTTTGCAATTGTGTATGGGAAATGCCGATATGGGAACCCTACCAACACAACCATGGTCGAGGGTTTTCATGCGTTTAACCCCAAATGAAATAGTTGCAAGAGTTGACCCAACAATGTAGTTAAATGTATATTAAACTAAAAACATCAAAAAATGTAAAGTTCAACAACTCGAGAGCATGTTATTTTCTGATTTCTATTTGTTGGTGTCTAAATACACCGTTCTTGGTTCCTCCAATGTGCCATAGATGGTGTTTGTATCCTAGGAACACGAAAGGCTAGACATTAGTAACATCATAAGGAAAAAAGAAGAAACCAATGAAAATGTGCAAACATGATTTATAGATAACTCACCTGAGTTCATACGATCGTGTTTATAGTGTCCAGTATCCTCTGAATCATATTGTGTCTATGAATGGTATCCTTCAATAACATGTTTATTACATTGGGAATAAACTAAGGTTAAATAATTGAAATTGTGCTTCAACATTCACTTTAAAGGTTAAATAACGCACCTGACAATGCACTCAGATGAGTAGGCCACCTAGATAATCTATGTTGCCAATGGTGTCCATCAATATTTCATGCTCTATATGAGGTATCAAGTATCGTACATGCAACCTATTTTTGTGACTAAGTTTGCGCATCTTGATGTTTTTACCAACTACCATGTTGGTGAGGTGGTATACAATAGATCCTGGTCTATAATCTTGATATACATACCCACCCTTCCTTTTCTATTGTGTTGTAAGTGTCAAGTACCCCCCTTTTATAACCATCGAGCCAGTTGGGAATTCAATATTTTCATCGTTTGTAACAGGTTCGAGAATGGGTTTTTTCCCCTCTAAGAAATGTTCCAACCAATAGTTAGAACCCCATTCATTATTTTTTGGGGCAACCACTGCATATATCTGACCTGTTAAATGAAATAGGTCGAGTTAACAATTCATTTTTTAAATAAGGTCTTTCATTTCTAATTTCTACATAAATTAAATTCTACATAGGTCGAGCAAATAATACATAAATGCATTTTCTTATTTAGGTACTACTCATGTACGTGCTTGTATGAGATGCGATATGTGATCATAATCTGTAGAAATAAGTGTCTGATCATATTCCAAATGGTCTATTTCATTAACCCCATTGAAATTGGTGCCAAGTATCACTCGATCCCATGTATCAACTGTATCTATATACTCATAATCATCCCATTCATCGATGCTACAGGAACTGCAAAAGCAAGCCTTCAATCTTGTCCAAATTTGTAAGGCCGAGTTGTATGAGCTTTTAATTGAATGAAACTGTCAAGTTCCATGCACTGTTTTCACCTGATGTGTTTGGGATCAGTCCACATTTGTAACCTACCAAAATATTCTCAGCACTAGGTGTTTCCTTGTTTCATGTTCTCCCATAACATATGCAAACCATTTCACTATAGATGCAGCATATCGAAGGAGAGCACCTATAAACTTCATATCTTCCCTTTGAACGATGGTTTTTATGCATGAACCAACACCATCATGCTCTCCTTTTCCATGACTAGTTTCAAATTAGTTCCATACATGTGGCACCTTGTATTTTATGTGCAACAAACACAACCATTCAAATACATGCGCATTCTTGAACTATCCAGCACAACCATCTGACCAAATGAAATGACGATAAAATGGTATATCCATAGCTATCATATCATCATAGAATAATTTAAAGAAATGTTGCATGTAATGGATGTCATGGGTCTGGTTGTCACTTATGTAGAAGTGACTTTCTTTCAGTATCACACATTTATCTTCATTGCTATCTCGCCCATGTTGATACATGATATGCACGATTATGCTCACTTTCTCTGAGTGATAGTATTGAATTTGTATTTCATTTTGTGGTTGTAGGGTGTAATTTTACACAAATTCAACCATTGATAGTATTGTTCTGAGAGGGAAGGTGTCCCAACATATTCTGAATTGCTCATGTTTCCACCGTGCCATATCGACATGTTGAATGTACTATTGGATCTTTCCACGAAACTCTAAAATAAAATCACACACTTGCACCTGGTGTAAAAATATAAATAGTGTTATAAAACAACATAAAAAGATGTGTGCATGTATATTAATATGTCAATATTGAACAATTTACCTATTATGTCACCAATTTAATCTTCCTTCATTCTTTCCCATCATGTAGCTGATATGTCTCATACTGATAGTTCTGCTTCTTGACAATTGCATTCCCAAATGCTTGATCTTCACTTTCATGGATGCAATCATACCATAATGATAGCCCACCACAATTGTTGCAATAACCATCTACACATTGTTTTAAGTAATATGTCTGTCCATCTTGCCTCAGACACATTATGCTATGGATGAAATTTATGGATGACATTGGCAGTATTGTATTTGAGCATTCCTGCATATGGTTAGGATGCAAAAAAAAACGTATATGTGCAAATGTATGGTAATATAGGTCAAACTCTATGGGTTATCTAAAACAACAAGTGTTTCGGATGATATTTATTCTAACATACCAAGGCTTGCATTTTCCAAAATATATTTGCCCAAGCC